>BLKR01014809.1:0-229831 GCA_011170035.1 Teleogryllus occipitalis | reverse complement strand
CACTTCGTTTAATTTTCCCTGTAGCGACGTTCAGATCCCTATATTCTTTATCTCCTGGTATTATATATTCGTTTTTTAGGGTTATAGTGAGAGCCCATCTTTCACACTCCTCTTGTACGTAATTCGCGAAACATATAATTTACATCATCTTCGTCTCCAGCTATGACCACTTGATTATCGGCAAACACCAGAGTGTACAGCACATCATTTTGAATTAGAAATCCCATTCCGCTACACTTCATTTTCCAACTTTTATACCCTCCTTCAAAATAAATTTTAAATGAAAGAGGTGCATATGAACAGCTTTGTCTTAACCATTTATTCACCTGAAATTCTGGGGAGAATCATTTACATACATTGACAGAGCTGTTATGCATTGTAATAGTAATGCATTGATATAGGTTGGCTCCATACCCCTTTCTTTCATGCTTGGCCATAACTCATTTAATGGCACTGTATGATGATGCTCAATTCTACATTTTAGATCCTACCGTTAAGTCTTGCTACTGTGCACATTACGCTTATCCCACGATAGCTATTACAGTCTCGCCTACTTCCTTTCTTATAAATTCGAGTAATGAAGGCCTTTTTCCACTCACTTGGTGGATAACTTAGCTGTAGACACATTAAAAATTGTTGCCAGTAAAAATTGTTCCAGTACTATTTGGTACTGATTTAAACAGTTCTACACTGATATTACCTGACCCCGGGGTCTTTCTATTGTTCACGAGGGCCAAGGTTCTATAGTCATTTTCCTTTCCCAAAGTCGTCGAATATTATTTTCCCCATATTCCGAGGCTTTGCCGAGAAATTTTGCAAGTGTAGGTTTTTTCCGAGTGATGAGGTGCAGGCCCATCACCCATAAATCCCTTACACAAATTTGAAAGGAAGTTTCTTTGCTGCGGCGTCTTTCTTACTATTGTTTTCGGGATTGTATTGTCGTACATAAGCTAAAAGACTAGTTTTTGAGGTAATCGACACGAGTGTAACATAAAATTGTTTGATTTTCGTTACATTTATATATAAAACACGTAATTTTTGCGTACGTTTATTATCTTTTCATTCAATTTTGTAAAAAGATGTGTCAATTAAACATACGTTCCTTTTTGCGTGGTTTATTTTCTAATAAAGATTCCTCCTTTGACCCGTAATTCGTCAAAATTATCATCACTGTTCTGTTATTATCATGCTATTTCTCACCTCTGAGATTGAGCTGATATCATGTACAAGGAACAACAAAAAAGTAAAACCAAATATTAATCTTGTTTTTGTATCGATAGTTCTTTGACCCCGGTGAATAAGCTGATAACTCAATAAAACTTAATTTTACAGGGGAGCAAAAAAACTTTAAACTAATGATATAAAAAAGGAATTAATGATATTCAAACAAAACCTACACAAAAATTGTTTTGTTTGAATATCAACTCCGTTTGAATATCATTAATCGTTGATTTAACTGATTTAAATGTTGTCTTTTCCTCTCCTGTAAAATTAAATGTTTATGACGTATCAGCTTATTCACCGGGATCAAAGATTTGTAATGTCTGGCCCACTGTGCTGGGCGGCCAGGACATCCCAACGCGATTCAATTCGGCCTCCGGCGCGCGCCTGTCCGTTTGGGCGCTGTGCCCCCGCTCCCGCCTCCGGCCGATTCGCCAATAGCCACTCATTCCACCTTTTAAGAACGACTTACGAGCCACTTGACGGCACGGAGCGTGCGAGAATGGGGAAGTGCACGAAAATGGGCGTAAAGTCATGCTAACGTTGAAGGTTGAAACCCCTACAGCGCGATGGTTTTGGAATATGTACAAGGTTGTATAAGGGCTGCCCAAATGAAAAAGACTTTTATCGTTGTGTCGTGTCTCATCATCGAATAACATTGTTTTCACTAGTTCGTGGCGGAGCATGTTAGAAAAGAAGCTTGAATGATCTGTCCGCGCAGTGTTTTGTGTTCATGTGAAGAAGCACGTTGAACTGGGTCGTTTGGTTGAGTTCATCCAAACGGACCCAACGAGCAGAAATTCAATTTATCAAGTCCAAAAAATGCTAAGAACGGAAAGTGTGTGTGGGAATATGTATTTACGCGTAATGCTCACGTTTCCGCTCACCGATAAGGTTCCAATGCCTTTGCATCGGCTGCACGCAAAGGAAGCAGCAACGTAGTCATATTCCGCGCTACCGTCACCGACTCTAATCGCCTATGAAGCGTAAGCGGCCTGGCATGGCAAATAGCGTTAGGTCGAACGACAACGCACGCCGTCGTGTTGGATGGGTGTGCCGTGATCTTGTGTGTCGCGTACGTTCTTTGCTGGGGGAATTCATAACCCTATGAAGCACTGGGGCACATGCATGAACACACAAGGTTACTTAGTGTAGTTAATATGTCACCCATGTATTATTCTTACTTCATGTACATTCATGTACTTGAACCCATAAATCATTTATGTGCCGAGTAAAATCCTTTGTGCGGCATAACTATTTCTATTCAATTAGAGATGATGCCAAGCATCACAAAAGGAAAGTAATAGTGGCATTAACCATGAAATTTAATGTATTATTTACCATTTAGCCTGTATTATTGTAAAAGAATAAATTTGACTGTAACAAGCACTGAACGTCAGTCTCTGAGTCGCTGCCCAACTCGATAAATGTCTTCGTCCAGTTTCTTTGGTTCTTACTGAGACTGCTCTATGTTCTGCTTCAGGACATACATGAAACATCACTCTCTGCAAGTGTTATAGAGTTCAATGGGAACTGTAGTTATTTAAATGATCATTCTTCATATTCTTGCGTTACTAAGACCGCATGAAAGGCACGATGTGGGGTAATAGCAAAAATCTGGAGCTGATTTGACTTCAAATGAAAATCAAATAGATTTTATTACACGGAATCTAATATTTTATTATCAATTCTTGCCAAAAATACTTGTTTCCACCTGTATTTATAATTCAACTTGTGTACGGGTTAGGGTAGAGATCCCAGAATTTAAGAAAACGTGCACACAGTACACTTCTCCCCATAGAACGACACATACAGATCTAACATTTTTTAATTAATTGAAAAATTAAAATGGAAGAGCTTCGCGTTAATTTTCTCAAGTCTGATACAAGTCTGTTTATTCTAAACGTTTTCTCCGTTCTTGAATTGTTTTTGTGTGAGCGACCTTACGTTTTAAGTCTTGTCAAGAATGTACCAGCTGTCTTAATTGCTTCATTCAACTCCGCTTGCAATGTTTATTTGCCTGAATATTTTTATAATTTACACGTAAATTGAGCAATGTATTTTGCGGTGAGAGCAGAGGAATAGAGACTCTCGACATGTAGTAGTTTTCTTGTCTTGAACCTAGTGCATTTTATCAGAATTCACATTTATAAAAAACGAACCCGATTTTTGAAAATGTTTAAGCTATTGACACACCGAGGTTCCAGAGACCGAGTCAGTGTGAACGAACTGAATGCGATGTAACAGGTCACAAAATATTCGGTGATACAATATGACCATATAATGCACAAGTATTAAACTGAATTTCTCTGCTGACAAAAACAATATTATTAATTGATCTCTAGGACTGTGTAGAACAATTCTGGTTTTTTTATTCCATACCATCGATCGAGACGCAGCGTTAGTGTCATTCCAGAATCTAGAATGTATCCTTTTTTCATATTTGTGTTCCTCGGCAATTAATTGAAGTCTGACTTGTGGTCTGGTAGTAAGCAATGTACACTTTGTTGTGTGTAAAAGCAATAAATCGCGTCTGAAAACAACTATTAAAAATATTTGAATTTAAGGTCCATTGTATCTTTTCAGAAAAGTTCTTTCTATAATGCAATTTCCTTATCGCTTTGTTGTTGTTGTTGTTGTTTCATACATCTATTTCAACTATATTACAAGCAATAAACTACTCAAAAATTATTAGAAAATGCATGTCAAAACGTGGCATAAAACACATACGACGCCTGTGAAATAATAGACTTTCAATAATTAGCGCGTTACTGTAACAGCGCCTAAAATACAAACGTAGTACATCCTCGACTTCTCAATAATATTACACTTTTGATATTAGTAATTAAGAGCGATATTTTTCGGAATCTCATTTTTCATAAATTTTGACAGCCATCTCTCAACGTCTGGGAGAGTAGGTTGCGTTGGGGGCGTTCAGGACGGAAGAGGCGTTCGGAGCATTGATATTGAGAAGGTTGGGGTGGTCAAGGCGTTTGGAGCGTTTGTGTCATTGGAAACGTTAGGACTTTCGGGCAATAACGGCATTGCAAGTGATGAGTGGGCTAGGGAAGTTGAGGCGTTGGGAGCGGGGTGTACATAAGGACGTTATGGACATGGAGACGTTGGGGACGATTGTGACAATCGCACAATAGAGACGAGTGCGATGAGTGCGTTGAAGATTTGGGGGACGATGGGAGCGTTTGGGACGATGATGGTTTTTGGCCCTTAGGGGCGTTGGGAGTGATGAGTGCGTGGGGGCTTGGGGATATTTGGTGCGTTATGGGCATTACGTACGTGGGGAGCGTTGAGGATGCGGGGCACGTTGGAGGTGTTGAGATCATTTTAACGTTGGGGACCATCAGACATTGGGGCGTTGGGAGCTTTGGGAACGTTCAGACATTGGGTCGTTGGGTCCTTGGATACGCTCGGAGAATTGGGGCGTTGAGGGCTTTGGGGACAATAAAACATTAGGGCGTTGAAGGTACTGGGGACGATTGGACATTGGGGCTTTGGGGGCTTTGGGGGCTTTTGGGACGATCGAACATTGAGGCGTTTTGGGCTTTGGGAACGATAAGACGTTAGGGCTTTGGAGTCTTTCGGGACGATCGGACATTAGAACGCTGGGCGCTTTTGGAATGTTCGGGCATTGGGGGTAGGGGGCTTTCGGGACGATCGGGCATTGGGGGCGTTGGAGGCTTTGTGGCGTTGGGTGATAACGAACGTCGGTGGGCGAGTGAAGAGAGGGGCATTCACACTGCACGCGAGTCGCAGGGCAGAAGTGGGCGGCGCGGGTCGCGGCCGGCCGGGGGCGTTGCCTCTGAGGTCGCGCGGAGGCGAGTGCGAGGGGCACCCGCGGCGACAGCGGCCGACGCACAATTAGACGCCGCCCCCACCGCGCCCCCGCCCCCACTTCGCCAGCGACGCCCACGCGCGCCCCGTGCAGCCTTGTGGCGCCGCCGCCGCCATCGCCGCCGCCAACGCCGACGCTCGAGACGTCTAAGCGCTTCTTCGCTGTTCCGCCCTTGCTGAGTGACCTCTAGTGCTGCTCGTCGCTTCATTAAGCACCCCTATTCCCGTCCTTTCCTTTCCTTTCTTTGGTTGGATGGCAATGTTTTGTACATCTCTTATAAGTGTTCCTTTTTATTACTATCCATTCATCACCTGCTATTAGGACATTTTCCATTCTCTCTCTCTCTCTCTCTCTCTCTCTCTCTCTCTCTCTCTCTCTCTCTCACCATTTTGTTTCTTTTTCTTCGTCTATTTTTTTCTCCTTTTCCTCCTCTTTCTTAATTGGCTTTTTGGCTTTTCTCTTCGCTTTTCTCGTTTTTCCTCTTTTAAATATTGATACATTTTACTTCATTTCACTCGAACCGGGTTTCTCGATTTTGACTGAAAAGAAAAATTGTTAAAAATTACACTAACTCTTACACGCTACTTTCTACTAGTACTTCAAGTCAAGAGCCTTTCTTCTTCTCGCTTCAATTAGTACAGTATTGAAGTACGTTTTCTTGAGCTCCATGTGCCCTATCCCATCTCCATTAAGAATATAGATAGAAGAACAGATAACAATAAACGTTGTCGTCAACATTTGTTATCAAGAAATGTCTTTTGTGTAATAGAAATTTAGCATCGAAAAAGTTTTGATTTTGTAGTATTGTAAAAATAATAAAACCCTGCACTGTCTCGTGTCTATCAAAAAGATAGGTGAATAAAACACGGATTCTACAAGTCATTGTTATTAGCTCGCGAAGCTGAGGTAGCGCAGGCTGCACACGGAATGTGTATCATTCACATGAATCTATACCTTAAATTAGAATAATATTGCGAAAAAGTATGGTGGAAAACAGTAAGAAAGTTTACTGCATGAAATTGGTGATTTATAGGGGAGGCTTGACCTTTCCTACATACCTTGAAAAATTGCGTTTCGTACAAGGAACCTAACCCATTACTTTTAATTCTCATTTCAGTTGGCAACTTCTCCAAAACATATACCACTCTCATATTGATAATTAGTAATAGATTTTCCACATTTATAATTTTATTTTCAATTTCAGCAAGTCAACCGCTGTAATAGCGGTTGTCACATACGCAAATTACGTTTGCTAATGTGTGGACCTCACTAGTCTTTTAGATGAAAATTGAAAAATTATAAGAAAAACAAACAGATACAAATACCTTCTCGAAATTTGACGCACATCATTAAAAAATGTAGTTACAATATTTACACAGAAACACGTCCGCGATTCACATAAAGCAACATTGAAATTGACATGCAGCATCACACAAACTGACACGTGTTTGCCTTTTCTTAGTATTTTATATTGACCTTGTGGTCATGACGGTTTTGTAATAGATTCTCTGGTATTTGGACCACGTCTCATTTCCCTGCACTAACGCCGTTTTGCAGACGAATTTTGTCCGTTAAAAAATAGATATTGCAACTGGAAATTGCGACGACACACTATTCCATTGGAAAGAGTTCGCAAGACTGGGAACTTTTTTTAATATCCACAACTGGGCACAAATGTCACATGTGGCAAGCATGATGTATTTAATTCATCGCATCTAGCTTACCTTGCACGTCTGAGCTTTTCTTTCATCATATAGCAAAAGAAACTAAAAATATAGTAATGGAAAGCTCCAGTTCTATGTCGCCCCGATGGGTAATCGGCCCGATATCGTAGCAAAAAAAGCTTGTTTATGAGCCACTCGAGGGGCTTCATTGGAATTTTGAATATACTTTTATAAAATTCCAAATGTCATACCGGGAGCAGTAGCTTAGTACATCAATTGATGTCACTGCAGCGCCTCTGACCGGGAGGTACTAGGTTCGAGTCCTGACGGTGGCAGGAGTTTCGACCCTAGCTTTTCAGCTAGGTCGAATTCAATCGCTGTCTGGAGAAGAATTCTAGCGGCCGGCTGTTCTGATCAGTAGATTCCGTGGTTTCTCCGATCTACACCAGGCGAATGCCGGAGCAGTACCCTACCAAACGGGCCACGGACCGCGCGCGATCTGTCCTTCCCCTTCCTTGTCCTATTCTCTCCCCTTACATACACACTTACACTAACATGCACTACACTACCACATATTCTGGGAGACCGGGCGGGAGCTTAGAGCTTGAGCCGGTTGTGGCGGTTCCCCGCTGGTGGGAGAGTCCTGGTTAGGGGGAAACCCCACTAGCCGACGGTAGGTCGGCGCCGGATCTCGCCATCCAGCGGGGGAAGATCACCGCCATCTCCCGAGAAAAAACATGCACTATACGTACGGGACTAATGACCAAAGCAGTTGACGCGCTTAGAAACACGAAAAAAATCAATCAATCAATTCAAATACCATATTGCCGCAAAATTCCAAATGCCACATTTCATAAATCCGCCATCTTCTTACTCAATTCAATGTTTCCCTTTGCCGTGCGGCGCCAGTCTTTTCCCAGCTTGCCCGTCTCCCGCGCCACTGCCGCAGTCGCGCCGGTGTCTCTGTTGCCCAACACCTTATGTAAAAGGCGCTCGGCGCTTGCCACTTATTCCGCCAAATCGCCCGAGGCAGCGCTACGGTGGGCGGGTGCAGCCTGTCAATACCCCCCACCCTTCCTCCCTCCATCCCCATCCCTCCCTCTCTCAGAATGGAGTCTCCACCCTCGGGGTCAGCGGAGAGCCTGCACCTCCGCTCTCTTGGAGGGCAATGAGCTCAGGACTTTTCACTCGGTTCTCGACACTTCCGCTCCCTGGGTATATCACTTAAATATGTAGTCCTCTGTTCTTCGACATATTTATATCCGATTTTTTTCGACTGTTTTAAACTGTAATTTCCGTGATTTTATATCAGGTGAATGGCGGAGAAGAATCGTAGCAAACGGGCCACGGACTGCGCCCGGACTCCATCCCTGTCACGACATCTACCGTGATCTTCCGCGATCTCTTACCATCTCCTCCCGATCTTCGGTTATCTCAGCCATCTCGCGTGATCTTGCACCATCTCGGAACATTTCCCACCCTTTCTCGCGGATGACCACCGTGCCTTGTACTCTCTCTCTCTCTCTCTCTCTCTCTCTCTCTCTCTCTCAATGTACTATTTTTTCTTCCACTCGAGTCACCTTCCCTTTTTCTCGCTTCAGAATTCTCATCAAGATTCTAGTTTCAACTAAGATTCCGGTTTCTAATTCCAGCACTAACCTACATCTCCGTCACTACTATTTGCCATATTCCTACTTCAACTTTAAGGTCTTCGCAATTGATACCCTCACATCTATAAGTCAATTATTAACACCATTTCAACCGTTTGCACTGTACCTCCAGTGGGAGTGCTGGAGATGCTACAACTCCACTTCAACCGTTTCCATTATATCCAATCATTAGCCATGAATCTCCGAACCACTAACATTACATCTACAACGCTATCACTAGGACTACATCTATAACTGATTCGCTAGCCCTAAATATTCGTCAAATACTTACCGTATATTTTCAAATAGCAGCTTGCCCTTCGTCTTCATTTCAGTAGCTCCCTAACTCAGAGACATCATGCCGCTACCCCTGTAACGACTCTGTCCTGGAGGTCTGAGGGTTCGAGTACTGATGGTGGGGGATATTGGACACGAGCTGCATACGTAAAGGTAGAATTCAGTTGCTGCTTTAGGGGAATTCTACGGCTCGGCATCTGGTCGTTAATTACCCTGCTTACTCCAATCGATACCAGGTGAATGGATTAACACCTTAAAAAACGTTTGAGGGACCGCATGCGAAATTTCGTTCCTCTTTTTTGTACTATTATTTCCCCTTATCAACTCACTAATTTATATGCACTAAATTTCTTGCATGTAAGGAGACCATCAGTCAGGAGCTTAGAGCTTAACCTAGCTTGAATCGGTGATCGCTGGAGGAGATTACTGGAGTGGAAAATTCTTCGCAAGCCGACGTGGATGTTAGCGCTGTATCTCTCCATATAGCGGAGGAGGAAGATCACTCCCTTCAGGCATAAAACATTCACTTCCTTAACAGGATTAATGACCATAGCAGTTGAGTGACCAGAAACATCAACCAAAACCTTCCCCTATGCTCTCTGCCCATCGACTTTTCGTTACCGTCACCCATGCAATTCCATTCCACCGCCGCATTTGCATTCCGTCCCCATCGCCACATCACCTCCTCCACCTCAGCTCCGCTCTGCCTCAGCCCGCACGAACCCCTCCCCCTCCGTCTCCTCCGCACCTTCCCCTTCCTCCCTCCCTCACGCGCCGATCGCCATTGTTTTCCAGGAGCGCGACCCGTGGGAGGTGAAAGCAACAAGACAAGAAAAAATAACGAAATCCTCCGTCCGTGATGAACTGGGTCGAGGTGTAAGTGAAAGTCTCCGCCCCTTTCACACGACCGGCCCCGGGCGAACGCGAGTGCCCGCCGAGGACGACATTTTCGACTCGAGGAAATTGAAATCCCTCCTCCGCGCCAACGAGCCGCCCCCACCCCACTTCGCTCTGCCCCACCCCGCCCCTCTCCGCACCATTCCCCAAACTCAGCTAGGTTCGCCAGCTCGACTACCACCCTGCCTCTCGTTCTCGCTCCCTGTCAGCACTACCCGACACGTGTTCCCCGCCTAGCACTCCCCATCCCATTCGCAGCCCATCCACTCCCCATCCCACGCTCCCCATCACACGCTCTCCATCCCACGCTCCCCATCCCACGCTCCCCATCCCACGCTCCCCATCCCACGCTCCCCATCCCACGCTCCCCATCCCACGCTCCCCATCCCACGCTCCCCATCCCACGCGCCCCATCCCACGCTCCCCATCCCACGCTCCCATCCCACGCCTCCCCATCCCACGCTCCCCATCCCACGCCCCCCATCCCACGCTCCCCATCCCACGCTCCCATCCCACGCTCCCCACTCCACGTTCCTCACCCCACGCTCCCTGGCCCGCACTCTTCAATTGCACTTCCCTTTCACACTCCCTGGCCCGCTCTCCCAGTCCCACACTGCCATCCCATGCTTTGTGACCAGCGCTCTGCCCGCGCCTCATCCTCCCGCTCCCCATCCCACCGCGCTCCCGACTCTAAACTCCCCGCCTCCACGCCCCCCGCCTCAGCTCTCCTCTTCGGACTATCCTCCTCGTGCTCCCCTCCCCATGCTCCCCTCCCCCCGATCGCACTCTCTCATCCCGCATACTGTACTTTGCGATTCCCCCCGCCCGTGCTCCCTCCTCTGTCTTTGTCACCGCCCCGCCCCCGCCTCACGCTATGTTAGCGAGTTCCAGTTCGCGAGAGACAGCTGCGTGGGGAACAGTGACAGGTGAATATGAAAAGTTGGAAATGAGAGAAACTCTTGGGAATGAGTTGGACGAGTCTGTATGTGAAATTTTCGGTTGTTATTTCGTTTGTGAGTTGGTGTAAGGTATATATTTTGCCGGTTCGATTCATCACACGCTTGTTCATTATACCTTCAATGCTTCCGTGGGGATTTCAGATTTAATTTTCAGATTTCATTATTGCAACTGGTTGCTTTTGATTACCTCTAGTATCACCTGGCCCGCTTTGCAAAATTATAACACATTATATACCATAGTAATTATAAGAAACATTGTTACTTATTTTAACGTTTTTAATTGCAATTAATATTATATTTAGAAAAGGGTAATATGATTTTTTTCTTCAATTTCAGCGCTTTGAGGTAACGATGTTATAATTCAATGGGAAAGTGGAAGGGTGAATGGGTGAACTACCAGTCCAAAATTAGTCATTTTCGTTTTTACCGAAATTGGTGCAGACAGCATAGAATTACATTCAGATCCAACGACTGAAAAAATTCTTTTGTCAGGTCTGTCTCCAAAATGGATTAGGAATAGGAAAGCATAGTAATAAATCTCATGCTATCAAATACAAAAATCTTGTTAAGATAAAAAACAGATTCCTTTCCAACGAAGATTGAACACCACTCATCGGATACTGTTAAGTTTATACCGAGTAAAATTGATCGTTAAAATACAGCCTGTTCTCTAGGAATATCTTCAAAAGAAAACTATTGTAATGTATGAGCTCTACTTAAAGTTTCAACTTGAAATTCGGGCGAAATTTGGACAAATATTACTTATGTGCATTCTTACAACAATAAAAGGTGGTACGTTTGTGGTACATTGTTATTTTGGAAGACATTTGGTTGGTTAATCTTCGTTAAGATGAAAAAGAGTACAAATCCACAGTTTTTCCTCCGAACAAATTTGTATGGCTTTGTAGAACATTTCTGACATAAGAAAATTCTATAAATTTCTACCGATTTTGTGTCATATCTAATCAAAAGTTATAATTTGCATTATCTCAGAATGAACTTTCTGGACTAGTACTGTTTTTCCACTCACGCATTCAATTATACTGCCCGTCACTTTCTATTTCCATCAACACGGCGCACTGGAATTCACATTTCATATTCAATAATTTGTGATCATGTTATCAATGTAGTTTCACACATACTACGATTCACCTTGCCAAGCGCCACCCCATCCCTTCTTACCCCTCCCTGCCCTACCTCGTCTTTCCCCTTCCCTTTCCACCCACTCTGCCTTTCCTACCCACCTCGTCCCGTTTCTTCACGCTAGATTCCTGTCAATTTTCGTCCCTCTTCGTTTCTCCTCTGCCCGCATTGTCCCTCCACATTCCTCCCGCCCCTTTCTGTCCCTCGCTGTCTACTATATCCACCCTGTCCCTTCCCGTTCTCTTCGTCCCTCCTCTCTCATTACAACTCTCAGTGTCCCTCTGTCCCTCCCTCTTCCTCCCCGTTCTTCTGAGTTCATTTTCACCTCTCCCTACCTCTCTGCATCTCACCTTTTCCCATCGTACCGTACGAACCCCTCTTACACTATCCCAACTGCTCACAAATCTCCCAGCCCCCGCTCCGACTACGAGTATTCCCGCACGATTTTTCGGTCTGTTTTCGATCGAGGTACCGTGAGAGATTGGTCAGGGCATCAACTGATGATTGAAGCACAACAGTGGCATCAACTGATCAACATCAAAACATTGCAGTGACATCAACTGACGTCACTGCAGTGCCTCTGACGTGGAGGTTCTAGGTTCGTGTCCCGACGGTGGCAGGTTTTTCGACACTCGCTAGAAAGCTGGGTCAAATTCAGTCGCTGCCTGGAGGAGAATTCTAGCGACCAACTGTTCTGATCTGTAGTTTTCCATGGTTTGTCCGATCAATACCAGGCGAATGCCGGAGCAGTACCATAACAAACAGGCCACGAACAGCGTGCGATCATTCTTTCCCCTTCCTTGTCCTATCTTCACATCTAACACTCACGCTTATATGCGCTACACTCCCACACATGCCTGGAGACTGACCGGGAGCTCGGTGCTAGTTCCGGTTGGGCCGGTGCTCCGCTGGATGGAGATACCTAGTTGGGAAAATTCCCGCTACCGACACCTAGGGTGGCGCCGGATATCACCATCCAGAGGGGGAAGATCACCGCCATCTCATGAGAAAAATAGGATGCACTGCACTTACTGGAATAATGACCATAGCGGTTGGTGGGTTGGTTGGTTGTTAGTGATTTCGGGCGCGTCAAAATCTTAAGTCATTAGTTCCGTAAGTGCAGTTCACGGGATGTGGCGTTGATCATCCCCCGCTACCTTAGCAATTGACGCGCCCGGAAAATCAATAATCAGTCGATCGAAGATTATTTCAAGAATTTCTTTATGAGCTTACTATAGCTAACTAGCACTACCGAATATGCAATAGAGAGAGAGGAGCAACATAACTGCTTTTGTTACGAAATCATGGTACAAACTTTGTATTTTCCACACTCTTTTGGTTAGCGTATTACTGTTTAGATTGGGACTATGTTCCAAATTTTTTATTAGAATGAATGACCAATAATTAAACTTATATGAATGCCTGTGACATTTATAAAAAAAATGTTGCAATTAGTATACAATAATCTATTCCAAGAATACGTATAGTATATGGATAGTAGGTCCCTCTTATTTTCGGGTCGAACGTTGTGCTAAAGCGCCACATTATCGTGAAGACAGCTTCCTCCTTTCACCTGTCGCAAAGCAACGATGTTATTATCGTAATCCCTCTAATCCTCTTATCGGCCAAACGCCAGACGACGGTTGAGTTGCCACTAAAAACGCTAGTTTGTAACCTCCCCTTTGAAATTCAATTTTACGAACTCTTTATCGTTCGTCGATTTGAACCTTTTGTGCCTGCACCTGTAAAGCCGATAGCACATTCACATATACATTTTTACTTTCATATACATTTTTATTTTCATGTATGAAAATTTCATGTATAAAAATTTCATGTGTACTTTATTATTTTACAAACGATTGTTTCCTTTTAAGTTATTTATCTTCTTGTATACACAGGTAAAATATTGCAGGTTTTTAAGCTTGTAAGGTTTTAAATAATATGTAGAACGTTGCTAGAAGTCAACAGTTACACTGGCGACGGTATTTGCAGATATCAGCAACATTAATACCCATTAGGACACTTACCTCTCCATGGTTTAATTTTTGAAATCTTCAACACTTTTTTTACATTTTAATTACTCAACAGGTATAAATAGTGAGTACAAACAAACGTTGTGTGTATCTCCGTTGTTAGTGGGGTTTCACATTCTTTCATTCCCTCCCTCCCCCGGCAGTCATCGTCTCTACTCCACCTCTTAAGGTAAACCCCTATTTCGATATACACTTGCCGGCTCTGATACGCGCATAACTATTAATTGAAATAAATATTTGTTTTGATTGAATTATGCTTTCTTTGTGATGAAAACATAAATACCGTTCCACTACCGTCTACCTTAGAAAAGAATCACTTGCTTACATTTGAGCCTTCAGACTGCTTCATTGGTTTTACTTCATTAGTTATGACTACATGAGAGCTTATTTTGTGGAATTCGATTTTGTGTGGGTGAGTTATTCGTTTCGAACAGAAATCTAATAAACTTCTTTTCACAACGTTACTTCGTTTTTTCGACCACATTTTCTACGAAAGGTATTCTGTGGTCACAGAGACGAATATTGGCCCATGGTCTACATAAACTGTTTGAATGTAGCATTTTCTTCACTATACACCATCATATAATTACCGGTACTTTTATAGAATGTACATCGATATATCCATATTACTTTTATAGAATATATTATTATTATTATTATTATTATTATTATTATTATTATTATTATTATTATTATTATTATTATTATTATTATTATTGTTATTATTATTATTATTTATTACACACTCTGCTACCATTTCGAACAACTATTAAATAGATTTTTAAATTTGGCATTGCATATCCTCTTCTATTAAGGACAAAAGGTAAAATATATCATTTTAGATATTTGTATGGTCTCAAAGTGTTTTTATTTCATTGTTTATGCAAGGCAATAACATGAGGCGGATTTATTTCAGGTTCATCAAATCCTTCCGATTTTATGAAAAAGAGTACCATACTACGTGTCTACGTAAAATATATTTCAATCACTATGTTATATGGTACACGA
The DNA here is from genome assembly GCA_011170035.1 of Teleogryllus occipitalis. NCBI lineage: Eukaryota > Metazoa > Arthropoda > Insecta > Orthoptera > Gryllidae > Teleogryllus > Teleogryllus occipitalis. Next base: position 215,110 of record BLKR01014809.1, on the reverse strand, counting down.
CAATGCGAGCTGCATGCAGTAGCAAAACCTCAACGCATTGACATGGAGCAATTGCGTTCCGCAATCTGATGTGCTACATAGAAGACGTTACAAAAGTGCACATTCTGAAAATCCACAGCGCTCTCACGAGCAACTTCTCGCGGTTGAGTTAGCACGCATTGCTCAATTCCGCAGACGCAGTGATATAAGGACACTTGCGTTAACCACATTGCATGAGGAAAGTCATCGGTTAAAGGTTATGAATGAAACCCGGACACATCTCCAATAAAGCAGTCCGGGACGTGCCCATTCCACCACCTCCGGGTGAAGAAACGCGCGCGGCGCGGCGCGGCCCGGCGTGGGCTCCTCCTAGGTAGGGAATGCAGCCCCGGGTACGTCTGCGCTTCACGGAGCCTCTGCTATGGCTCGCCCCCATCGCCACCACTACCACCGCCACCAACAGAGCACTAGCACTAGCACTAGCACTGCCACTGCCACTGCCACTGCCACTGCCACTGCCACTGCCACTGCCACTGCCACTGCCACTGCCACTGCCACTGCCACTGCCACTGCCACTGCCACTGCCACTACCACTACCACTACCACTACCACTACCACCACCAACACCACCAACAGCACCACTACCACTGCCAATACCACCACCACTTCCAGCACCACCACCACTACCACCACCACTACCACTACCACTACCACCACCACCACCACCACCACAACCACTATCACCACAATCACCACCTCAACCTCTACCACTACCACTACCACTACCACTACCACCTCCATCACAACCACTTCCATCACCTCCAGCACTACTACCACTGCCACCGCCGTCACCACCACTGTTATCGTCTCCGCCATTGCCGCCTCGTTCCCTACCATCCTCGCAGTTGGTACGCAGCCTCGTGTTTTGTACCTGAAAATATATCAAATCGCGGTTGGGAGTCACTACACCAATGTGCCGATAAATCTGTAAGTGTTGTTTTGAAAAGCATCGATATATCCATATTACTTACATATAGTAAATGCGGACGGGTATTCTCAGTGCGCTAAACTCAAAAATACAACATAGTGCTCCATCCCGCAGACAGCGGTGCCGGGTTCTTAGACAATACTCCAAGCCCCGCTCCGCGAGTTTGACACACAGTTGCGGCATAAAGCATAATCATATAATTGAAGTTATGAAAAATAATGACTAACACAAAAATTCCTAACAAAACACATGCTCTCATAGAATAGAAATAGGAAGGTATATTTTGACGCATTGAATATTTGAGAACAGCAGTAGTCAATTGTAACCCTTGTTTCCCAAACGCTTCCTCAAAGTACAACTTGGTTTGTGCCGTATTGAACTCTACGAACCCAGCAGGGAATTAACCATCGTCCGAGAACATCGCGAAAAAATGCCACTATTTGGAGCCTCGCCTAAGACATAGGGGTTAATTATCATGTGGTTAAACATGAATAATATCACTACATACGAATAGTTGTTAAGGCATAAGTGTTAATATAATGTGGCTGAAAGCATGAGTAAAAACACTATGTAATACGAGGTTAAATGCGTTACCAACTCATGGTGTTAAGGAAAGGGTGTTAACGCCATATTACAAAGGCATGAGTGTTAACAACCTTAGGTTTTAAGACATTAGTGGTTGCCCTTCATAGTTGTTAAGGTACGAGCGTTAACCTGCTCAATACTATCATTCACACCTCACCCCCAAGTACAATGAGAGGCAGCGAGAAACCACTAAAGAGGTCGCCTACTTGCTAAAACAATTCGTAAGACGTAAGCCACTTCCCTGCCGCACGCACGCTCACACATGAAACTACGGAAATCCGTCATTGATCTCTGTTTGGTACTTATTCTGGTTCAGCAGCATCCTGCTGAGACACGTCTCCTCTATGTAAAGCCGCCATTCACACCTTTCGTCCAAAGGCAAAATGGCAAATCAATTTCAATTGTGCGATTTTACATTCCACAAAATTTTTCCTTTTCATTACTTTCTCACGTTCAACTTTCAAAATATGGAGAAAGTATTGTAAGGATGTGGTAAAACGCGCAATTTTGGAAAACACATCGCAGGGCCATAATACCGAAAAAGTTGTGGTCCTTGATACCGAGAAATTGATTGACGGCAAAACGCCCGTCCGTAAAGAAATGGAGCTGGTCGTTCTACTCTCTGAATTATCGGAAATTACGAAAGTACATATTTTTTTCGGCCTCTTCCTACAACTACAATGTTAAAAATTGAGGTTTTTTCGTAATAAAATAGTTTCTAAAAAATAGATTCTTAGGTAATATCCTGTACAATTTTCTCAAAATGTGAGTAGTTTTCTGGCAATTTTGCGTGACATAAAGGCAATTTTAAAACAAAATTATCTCAAAAAGAATTTTAATTTTTTCTTTAATTTTTTTTCTCGTATAGAGCAAAGTAGGCTTATAAAATGACACAAACACTATTTGGCGGTGAACTGTATGCATTTTCGTAAGTTGTAAAACTTAAAAATAACGCGAGAAAGCATCTCATGTCATAACGTCACTTGTATTATTTCTGAACGTACTATTTTGGGGCAAAACAATTAAAACATCGAGTTGACATATGATGGCAATATGGAAATAGAACAATATATTAATTTGCAAATTAGCTTCATTTATTTATCTTATTTACCTATTTTTAAACATATGACGGATAAATGTAAAATTATTTATGTGCACAACAATTGAAATTTAGTAATAATGTACTAATTTATAAAACTTAAATTCTATTAACAAAATTTGTGATAGAGCGTTTCCGTTAATCTCCCCAGAATTGTTGAATGAACGGAACAAAAATATGAATTTTTAATTAGCGTTTTGTACCAATTATTATATTAACTTTTAATTATCATTTTCATGAACATGCACTTTTAATGTTATTACAAGTTTAGTGTTTGCTTAATCGGAAGGCTTAAATATTGGATATTCAAATATAGCCACATTAAAAATTTTCTCCAAGAATTCCATTCTTCCCCCTTCTACTAATTTAATTTAAGGAAAAGACGGCTTCCTACTGCAGTAGAGTTTCATGTTGCATTTTCATGCACAATTGCTACTCTAATATAGGGGGATTCATTCGCGGACGCATTGAGTGTCGAATGGCCATGAAGCGATTGATGGAGACTCCTTGTTCTCGCCCGCCGCCGTTGCCTAGAACAGCAGTTGACACCAGTTTAGATATCTCGGAGCACTGAATTCGCATTTTGATTTGAGCGACTACCAACGTAAATTTGAATATTATGAATGATATTCAGAATTTATATTATATTTATTTTTAAATTAATATTTTGATAAGAACTTTATTTCACAGTAGCACAAGAAGAGTAATGTATTATATAACAAAAACTAGAGAAGCATTGGTGCGTTTAATTTAAAATAAGAGGTCAAAAAATGATATTTTAAATAGAGGTTGAATTGAAGTTTGAAATTATTACTCGACGTTAATTCGATTTAACTGTTTTCTCTCACATATGAATTGCTTTCCTCAATTTTTGAAGGAAATGGATTTACTAGCAACTTATTTCCATATGAGAATTTCTCTTCTTTTGTATAATGTTCAAAATGCTCATACGTTCCTGAATGACTGCAAGTACTCTGTACAAGACTTACTATCCTTCTTGACATCTTATTTTTGTATGATTCGTGCACATTTGGCAACGTTTACACATCTTTGACGTTTAAAAGAGTTTTCCATATTAAGATTTTCTTTTGTAATGGGTCTTTTTTTTAATTTGCAGCTTTTTCTTTAGAAAGAAATACAATTAAGCAATTTGAAAGATATGCTTCCACCAGTATAAGGTCCCTCCGCACACACCGACTTTGAAGTAAATGTTTTTTAAGTCAGTAATCGACTCCGTGAATAGTAAACTAAAGTAACCGGCCTTGATCCACGTACACAACTAATAACGACTAGAAGTTTGTAGACGCACTAGAAGAAATATTAATCCCCAGATATTCATTATAACTGGAGCCGACTGTATTTTGTAACGAATCAATTAGCTGTATATTATTCTTATTCTATTTTACTTCAAACACAGCCTAAAATCATGTTAAAGTTGCTTAAATATTAATAGGTTCACTGATATTTTTTTACGTGAATTTCGCTGCTGACCATTAAAATTACGTCGCGGACCCCCGATTGCCGTCCGCTGAAGCTTCGGAAACTCTCTCTGTCACACAGGAGAGACGCGCAATCGAGTCAGCCAGCAGTGGGCGGTAACTGGCATCCCGCCCCGCCCACCCTGCCCGTCCCCGCCGATCCTCGCGCGTCGCCTGCGTCCTCACGTCCCGTGCGATGCGTCCCACCCACCGGTGTCTCCCCTCCCCGCCCCCTCCCCGCCCCCGCCGCCAACCCCGCCCGCATCGCGTGCCAACGATGATTTACGGCGATGCGAAGTATTACATAGCAAACACGACGACATCGGACAAACCTGTTTTATTTTATGTTCGAATTATTGCGACCCTCGCAACATTACACCAGATACATTGTCCGCGAAGCTGGTCTGGAGCTCCGCGCGGCACGGTACGTTGGTTCTTTTGTCCTGCGCGAGCCTCTCGGCCTGTTCTTTTTCTCGGCGGGCCGCGCTTATTACAAAAAGGTAATTCCAGCTTTGAAGCCGGCGAGCGTGGCGGCAGAGGGGGGGGGAGCGGATGAAAATTGAGCGACTTGTTGGAGTGCATCTGATTACCGAGGCACGTGGGTGGACATTTTTTAGCACCGCTACATCGATTTTTCTCGTCGTGCAAGCCTGCTTCTCTCCCGCCGACCCGCGATACGAACGCAAATCTGAAATGTTTTGTTCTTGTACTTGAACGAGTTTGCAGCTAACTGCTGGTTCGAGTTCATAAAGCATTCGTCGTCGCGGCGGGGACGAGAGAGAGAGTGTGTATAGGAGGATACGTAGCCGGATCGCGGCGGTTTCAACGTTCGGGAAGAGTACACGACAGTGTGTATTCGCATGTGTTGGCGCTCATAGACAATGGCGCCCAGCTTCTCTGCCGTAAATTTCAGGTCTTCGACCCGCCTCCCGAAAAATGGTCCTCCTGGAGGTTTAAGCGCCTGGATCCGGTCTCGCCCACGTATGGCGGAATGCGGTTCGCGAGCGCTAGGCAACGGTACTGCTTTGTTTCGTTGTTTTCCTCTCTCCGCTTCCGCAGTACAGCCGTCGGCAGCCGCCGACCTACACGCGGCACTGGGCGCCGAATTGATCGAGGTGCCAACGCCATTGTGGTATCTGTTGCATCGAAGATGCGGGATACATGCTTTATTAATGAAAATATTTTTTAACTCCATTTTTCATATTCCAAGGAGAATATTACATCAACAAAATACATAATTAGAGTGTGTTCATATCTTGATATAAATCATGTATCGTATTAAATATCATTTCATTAGTAATTCATACGATCGTATAATTCTTGTATCTTTTCTTTGTTCGTTTTAGCCAGCATTCCGATTACATAACTCCTGTGATGCCATCACTTTTCCCGTTCTCATTTGTCAATATTCGTTGGTCTGCTCCTGTAGATTCCTCTTTCGAGAATACTCCAATATGGTCTTTTGGAATTCCTTTCGAACGATGTATCGTTCCCGTAATTTGGTCTCTTATCAGTTTTCCGTTGTTGCGTAAGTTCTTTTAAGTCATTATGTTCCTCTTTTACCTCTCGAATTTATTTTACTAACCTGTATTGTATTTGATAATATTGTTTGTTTATGGGATGAAACCAGAGGATTCCTGAATTTCTTTTCCTTCGTTAAATTGTTTTATGTTGTTGATTCGTCATTGTATGTAAAGAATTTCTTAAATATAGTAATTAAGTATATTTTATTTCCTATAATAAAAATTAAATTTTACTTAATTTAGCATTGAATTTACAAACCACCCGTGTTATATGCTCTGGTTTCATGTCATTATTGACGTTGCTGCTAATGTGTAGCAGTACGATACGTCATTTCCCAAATAACAAAAAAACAACACTTAAGATGGCGTTGCCAATTTTAATACGTTTTATTGCTAGTCGTAGCAAACAATCATAACTCCATATTCTCCAATCGTTCATTTTCAATTTTTGACTACTTTTCTTATTGTTTTTTTACTACTTTACTAATTTCTAAATTTTTACTTACCACTAATTCAATTACAAAGCTAATTCATTATAAGAGTGAGAAAATGAATGGCATGTATTACTTCTCTACACCTGCGCTAACAAATTAGCAATAAATATTACATAAAAATAAAATATCGAATCGAAATTCGAAAAAAATCGGACATGCCGATTGTTTTGGGGTTTTCTTTCAAACTTTGTATTTTTATTTTCGCGGTAGACATGTCGTTTACAAATGGAATTATGAACAATAGAACTCGTAACGTTATCAAGAGTATTACCACAAAGCGGCTGATAATTTTTTTCGTGTAATTCACTTCATCTTTACATGAACTTACAGAAATTGCTTAACACTCTCTATTGCTTTTCACTCCCTGGGTCTCGATGTATTCAGAGGTATTTAGAATTATTCTGCAAACATAATCATTATGCTAAAGCACTTATTATTCCTCCGAAAAGATATTCCTCCGAAAAGACAAATAACATATTTAGCATAGAGTTTATTATTCATGATGATAAAATTGTATATTTTAGACTACAAAGACTTTATTACAACGTAGAAATAATTTATTCTATTACGACTTTTCGTGCTATCGCATATTACACGCGAATACACGTATTAGTACACGTATTAGTACATCACACTCACAAACACACAGGCATACACATTTCAAGAAAAAAAGTTTTCAGCGCTAAAGATATGTTTTCAAACATCTGGACCGTCTCTTTGACTATAAATTGAACACCTACTTAAGACCCGCCCCCAGAAGTAGCCTTCGTATAGGGTTCGCTTTTAGAATGATATATCTTCATCAACTTCAGTTGTTCTTAAATCGTTGGAAGGTCCATAACTCCTTCCTCCAACACATTAACCCGAATATGTTTACCTGGTGCGGCTGTTACAGGACAATTTAATTAGCAACTGCTTTGCTTGGCCCGAACCCTCGTATAAATATGTAAGCGTTGGAAATAAAAGGCGAACAGGCAGGAATTTTCGACGTGGTTCGCGGTCCAGTGCTCACCTGCGCAAATTCCAACGACGCCATGTTGTCATGTAAATAGCCCGCCTTCCCGCCCGCCCGCTCGCCCGCTCGCCCGCTCGCCCGCTCGCCGCTTGGCCTAGACTTTTAAGTGGAGGGTTTCCAGCCATGAATAAAGAAGCGGCACCAGCATCAACTCAATTAGAAGTTGGAACAATCTTCTCTCATTACAGCGAGCGAGAGCCAGGGACGACGCAACGTGCTGAGGGGTGACACAGTGGACCAGAACGGACCAAGAACCTTACGGAGTTTCGTACATTGCGTTTCTGTAACTTAAGAATTGATTTATTTATACTTACATGTATATCATAATTAGAAAAAAGTAGTATATGTATTTTGAGCTCTTACATTACATTCATTAGATAATCTAAAATATTATATTCAGATGAAACTGTTAAAAAGGTCCTTGACTTTTTATTCTAAGAAGATCGTGGTTCTTGTTTATCTGATGCAGTAGTCATTGCTCCTCCAGATTTATTGGTTTTGACTAATGAATATTCTGGAGATGGTGTGGGAGGTATTCATGACACTTACTTCCTTACATAATTGCAGAGTTCGCGAAAAATATACAATTGTACAGGAAATATCATATTAAGAACAACACATGGTACTGGCGATTATTATTATGGCTCATTATGCATTATGATGATAATGCTACTAATGAAAATAGTATAAAAACGGCTATTTTCGAAGAGAAATTGCTTAAGTATACTTCATGAAGTAAAAATTAAACGCTCATTAAAATTCCATTAAGATGTACCACTCCAATACGCATATTCAATGGTAATAATGAAGGATGGAATCATTGGAAAATAGAAAAGAAAATATGTGCTTGGAAAATTCCATCAGAAATAATCTGCAGATCGCACAAAATGTACTAAATGTGATGTTGGTTTATGAACACAGCAATACAAGAGGGATTGCCACGCATACATATTTTTGTAAGATACTGTAGAGAATATCATCGTAGTTATGAGTAAAATTGAATATGAATGAAAAATATATTTCTTAGCCAGCTTTGTCATGATTTTCAATAAAGGCTTTGAATTTATTTCTTGCATAAATGAAGTTACTATACTGCAATTTACATAATAAATAATTTCAAAGGCAGTGATAGAGTAAAGAAAGATAATATAAGTAAATGCAGTAAAGATAGACTGTCACAAATATTGTAAAAATATTATATTATGTATACATACCAACAAAATAGCCTGAGCTTTCCAGTATAGAACTGTTGTCGTCACCTCTTTACATTCATTGTCCGTGCTGTTAATTGTTGTGTTTCCTTTGTAACTTCATTTTAGGTAATTTCAATGGAAAATAAAGATCATGCAAGGTTCCAACTAGTGTGTTCTTACTCTATTATAATACATTTTTTTTTCTACGTCTGTGCCCATACGGACCAATTGTCAGTGTTCATACAGACACACACGTTTTGGGGGTTCCTGAAGCTAAAATTGCCAAATTTTATTATTTCTGTTATTAGGAGGATTATGGCAAACTAGTATATGGTGCAAAATTGTATTATGCTGAAACAATAATTTGGGCAGTTAAGTAGCAAAATTCAATTTATGTAAACATGCCATTTCCACTTTATTTTATATCTGGGAATATGTAGATAACATTTGATATTCTAAATAGTGCTACTGTAGAACGCAATCGTTTTTGTCTACACTTGAGCTATGTATATCTGTTTAAAATATTTGTGAAAGCATTTGCACTCGAATTCTTATAAGCGAAATGTGCCCAAAGGTTCAGCTGGTATTATATTAATACTTCATCGTTACAAATAATACGAGAAAGTGCGTGCTGTTTTAGCTCACCTAGTCCAGTGCGAAAATTTTCGGTTTTCTAACTCTCAAGGAATTTTTTACGTGAAAAATAAATTTGAGGTTTTACTGTCCTTAGCTACAGCAGTTAATTGCAGTAGCAGCAGACCATTTACCGAGATGTAAACGATGAAGATAAGAGTGTTAAGTACATGCATTTGATGGAATCGTATTATTTTTCACTGGACATTTAAGGCCTGATCTACATGATCAAGTGAGGTCCGGAATCCTTTATTCAAAATACAGCTAAATTGGGATTTTTCTTACAATTTTAATTTTAAAAAGTATCAATGATCAATAACAAAAATTCAGGTATATAAAATAAAACGTGTTGTAATTATCAGAAATGTAAGCAAATTTCTCTAAACCAGTTTTAACACAGATTATGGCTTTGCTTTCAGATTTGCCCCATCACCCACCATTTTTCTACAATAGCGAATTCATTTATTGCACTAAAAACAGATCATATTCCATTTCCTTACGGATGGTGTTAGTAGAGCTTCCTCAGAAATGTGATGATCACCCACGTCTCATGTAAACGTCTTTAGGATCTTTTATGTGTAACATCCAACAGAAATGTGCCATCATGGCATCATTTCAGAAACGTTGGTAGCGTTCTCCTTTGTTCTGATGTCTTAGTAGAAACTCCAACGTTATTCATCACTGACGTCATTGAAGTTCTCAGCGAAGAAATCTAAATGGGACAGTCAAAAGTAACATATGTGACATTCTACAGTCCAGTTTCTGAAATACATACAAAAGTCTCTAGTTTCCATTAACAAAATCTAAATTCGTATTTGTTTTTAACTAGAAAATGTTCATACTCCACAGAAAACGTCTAAACATCTTGTTCTTCTGCAGTCATCGTTTGTCATATCACGTAGGGATCAACCAGAGGAACATTGAAAACACTGTTTTCCAGACTAGTAAGAAACTCTGTTTATGTCTCTTCTTTATCTGTTTTGAGATACGCTAGGCAAAAAAAGCTTATTTCATCCCCAGCAACAACAGTTCCCAAAGGAAAGGCTTTGCCTTAGGGGCACAGTCAGATATGTAAACCGTCCTATCTCAGAAACTCTTCATTTTAGAGAAAATATAAACATATATCTGGAATCAGGGTGTGCAACTTAGTAAACCTCTTATACTTACATTTCTGATGATTTTTCGTTGTTGATCAGGTTAGCCCTTATTTTGGGTGGTCGCACATTCGTAATATTAAAACCATCTTCTCAACAAAATTATACGTGCTAGAGAAATTGCAAGTACATTTTGGTTATCAGGGCGTGGTACATAGTAAATCACACATAGTTTTATTTCTGATGATTTTTCATTGTTTACCTGTGTAATCAAATTAATGAATGATCATTTTCTAACTGATTATGTTAGTAAATGTTAAGTTAGGAAATGATGCATATCAATCTAATAATGAAAGCAACAGTATTATTCATATATCCAACATTCGTGCAAAGTTTAGATCGCACCTCTAATGTAATGTAATGCACAACTCCAAAGTCACACCGGTAGCGGTAGCTCAGTGCATCAACTGATGTCACTGCAGCGCCTCTAACCGGGAGGTTCTAGGTTCGAGTCCTGACGGCGACAGGATTTTCGACACTAGCTTTTCAGCTAGGTCGAATTCAGTCGCTGTCTGGACGAGAATTCTAGCGGCCGGCTGCTCTGATCTGTAGTTTTCCGTGGTTTCTCCGATCAACACCAGGCGAATGCCGGAGCAGTACCCTAACAAACGGTCCACGGACCGCGCGCGATTTGTCCTTCCTATTCCTTGTCCTATCCTCTCCCATTACACACACACTTACACTAACATGCACTACACTGCCACATATTCCGGAAGACCGGTCAGGAGCTTAGAGCTTGTCCCGACTGGGGCGGTGCCCCGCTGGTGGGAGAGTCCTGGTTAGGGGGAAACCCCACTAGCCGACGGTAGGTCGGCGCCGGATCTCGCCATCCAGCGAGGGAAGATCACCGCCATCTCCCGAGAAAGAAACATGCACTACACTAACGGGACTAATGACCAAAGCAGTTGACGCGCCCGGAAACACGAAAAAATCAATCAATCAATCCAAAATCACTCATTTCGCAGGAGAGCCTTCCAAAGTTTTCTCGAGGGTATTTAGATACATGAATTGAATTTAAATTGAATTGCTATTACTTGACTAGCTACGAAAATAAAAAAACTAAAGAAACTAAAAAAAATTGTTGCATATCACGTAATGGGAAACGAGGAATCTAACAATGGGTTTATTTCAATTTCCGGTTTTTGCGAAATGTAGTCTTCTCGAATTAGGGATGCGATATAGTGCTCGTTTTTAGGTAAGTGGTTGTCTACTGAAAATTTTCGTTCATATTTATTTACATTGTACAGAAAGTCTTGGCGTACGAATGAAACGTTGACAGACGAGGTGACTGTAGGAAACAAGTCCGCACATTTTGAAATGAGTGCGCCGAAGACACTTTGTACAAAATTGCGTACATAAACTGGAGCAAATTAATGTTACCAAAATTGTAATTTTCAAATAATTTGAATTTCAGAGGTTGTGATCCCTGATTTACAGTCGATTGGCATCTAAGAGTATCTTTCAGAGCATCATCAACCTCATTTAGATTGTTGGGTGTTAACTAACGTGTTGTTGCTTGTTTGTTGCGAAAACATAATCTTGTGAACCTTATTTGTGAAACGCAAGGTATGGATATTGCTCCAGAGAGAAGATTCCATAGTAAACTAACACACGAATATGCCACAAAGGGACATTGCTAAAGTATGGTGGGTTTGGGAGCTGTCAACAAAATTATTAAACAGTTTAAATGATTCACCTCACCCTTTGCCCATTTTGGGCAAACTCTGTATTTTCGAAAATTGCAGCAACAAAAATACAAAAGTACAATATTGTTGATGACTTTCTAAAGCAAACTGTTCTAAAATAGATCTTTGAATAAGGTCATCTACTATTAAAAAACTAATCGGTTTACTTAATTTTTGAATGAAGTTCATAAAATTGAGTTAAAAATTTTTTAAAAAGGCTCTAATTTTTTCTTAAAATTTTTCCTCCAGTAGAGTAAAGGGCGCATCAAAAGTGGCGCAGATTTCGATTTCGTTGAGGTTACTGCATTTTCGAAAATTGATATAGATAGTGAGATGTTGTTGACCATCTTCTGGGCCGCGTGAGCAGGGTTTCCGTGTTCCTTGCCTCTGTGCGCCGTGCCCGCTACGACGAGGTGCGGAATGCGTCGACCAACAGCGCGGACATTCCCCTGCGCAACAAAGTTGCGCTTCTTAATTGCACCGGGCAGGGGTGTCATGCGCATGTCCACTGCCGGGGCACCATTATGTACGAGCTTCGAAACGCATGAAATACGTGCGTATGTTACGTAACAAATGTTCTGAAAAATGATTCACATTTGTTCGTTGTTAATGTTTTTTCTCGAATAGAGCAAAGAGCGCTTAAAATTGTAAGCTCCAAATTTCATTAAAAACTTATTTTTTCAAATATCAAAAGTGCGATTATTTCAACGCTGTGTGGCATTATTGAAGCTAGAGAAATCTATTAATAACATTTATTCTTCAAAAGTTGCTCTTAACACGTCGGATGCCGTGAGAATCATAACCTGATGCTCACTGAATTGATCGGTATGGCTTGGAGCATCATCAGTTAATTCTCAGTCATGATGAGTTAACGTTAGCTCGACGAAAAGGTTCATTTTCTTGACTAATAAGGCAGCCAACGTGTTAAACTATGCCATGCATATTTTGTCTAAATCTGAGTCGCTTCTACAAAATGTTGCGTCAAATTGTGACAATTTTCCAAACATTTAAAATTTTCTCAAAATATTTGGCATGGACCCGACTTTCTTTGAAGCCTATATAGTATCGAAAACTGCACAAGTGCGTCGGTTTTTAAACATTTCCTTCAACTTCAATATTGAAGGTAAACATTTATTTACGTAATGTAATTTAGTTCTCAATACTAATTAAATCTTTTAATTAGTATTAATGTATATGTTTTTTTAACTGTGAGTGATCTTCGTAATTTTGAGTTATATCGGGATAATTTTGCGTTTATTGTGTAAGAATCACCAGAGAATTCTTTTTATCAGCTCTCTTGTGGAATAATTACCTTAGTGACGTTGATAAGCTTTTAATATCGAAATACAAAACGCGTGAAGTTCAAATCCCCAGTTGCTGCTAATGCTTTAATCTTTTTAACTTTACACATGTTTTTGAAATGATAGACTACAATACGCTGAATTCAACGGCAAAAGTATCATTGAATTTTGAAAAGTTAGATTCTACCTATATTTATTATCTAAATCTGCCGGGTTTCGTTTAGTGGAGTCCTTTAAGAAATAGTTACGGTATGTTTGCGTACGCTCTGTGGAATGCCAGAACATGTTTGCCGAAACGTCAGCCACCCCTACAGAGACGCGGCTCATCCCGATAGTCTAGATAATATAAATAGTTATGATATTCGGAGGATACAAGTTGGTATATTGCAATATTATGTGGCCGTTGCAAATAATATATGCATGTATGTAACACCATTAGTTTATATCATTCTCGAGTATGTACAAAAGGTACATCATTTTTAGAATGTGTGTGAAATTAAATTAATTAAAAGAAACTTAAAAGAAACTAACGATGGGAGCGCCAACCGTAAAGGCAACGTTTTGAGGCACGAATCCATGTGTGATTGGTAGGTCATGGGTTCTATTCCTACAATTGATGAGTTAAACGTCTGAATTTGTGGAACCTGTTGAAATTTAATTCGTAGGCCGACTGCTGTGAACAGTCCTTGGTTTCGTATTCATCACTTCCAGCCGAAAGTGAAGTAACAACGGCTGCGTGTAGCTTGGAGCCAGCATTGCGTGTGACCCTGCAGCGACTCTGGCCAGGAGGTCCTAAGGGCCAGCCCTGACGGGTGGTGGATTGTCCACACTAGCTTGTCAGCTAGGTCAAATTCTGCCAGCGGCCGCCTACTGTGATCGGTATTTTTCACGGTTTCTCCGAGAAATACCAGACGAATGCCGGAGCAGTACCCTAACAATTGAGCCACCTCAATCTTTGCTTACTTGTGAGAATTGAGCTTGCTCAATCCTCACCACTTACACATACACACACACACACACACAACCACACACTCACACCTGCTACCCGATCACATATTTTAGGGGGGGATTCGGGAGCATAGAGCGTGTGTGGATGAGGTGGTGTCCCGTTAATGGGAGATACCTGGGGAAAACATCGTAAACGTACGTGTAGTTCGGCGACGGATTTCACCGTCTTGCAGGGAAGAACAACACTACCGAGATTAAAACGTACACTAAACTTACGTAAATGATGACGTCAACTGATATCAGTTGATTCGCACGGAAACACGAAATAGTCAATCGAACACGCGTCCGATATCTATGCACTTAATATGCATGGTTGGAAAACTCGGAATAATAAAAAAAATTAATCCTTTTGAAAGTCATTTGTAAAGAATTTTGAGCTAGAGGAATGATAATTGAAAGTGTAACTAATGATAACTGTAAATGTAACACATGTACGTATAGAGACGGTGATTTTTGAAGACGCTCTAAAGTTTTCTTTTGTACTGAGCCCCCCAAAAAACTACTAATCAATGGAAGTTGAGGATTAATTGAAGCAATTGAAGTTGGTGATAGTGATGTCTCAGCCAGTACACTTAGATCGATTCTGCCAAATTATAATTTATGTGAAATGAAACCATATATTTAAAATATTTTTTGTTGGCATTTTACAATTTTGGTGATTGTTTCATTATATTACAAAACATGTCATCTGTTCTTTAACATAAAAACGATCTATTTCTAAAAGTTCGATTCTCATGAAAATATTTTTGAGAAGATACAACTTAGAAAACTATTTTACAAAAATGATTAATTTATATTTTTCATAATCTCCAAAATCAATAAACGTTTTGAAAAATTAATCTTTGCATTATAGGAATGTCTCATCAGCCACTATATAGTTACAATGGCTGACCCACCCCTGGCTACCTCCTAGCTACGGATCCGGCAGCATGCTAGGGAATTCAATGTTTTTGTTATCAAGTACCCTGGCCACATGTGGCCAACAGACCGTGCGCTTGGCATCTCGCACCAGGAAAACCATACCCGTTCTCGTTCTCGTGGACATGTGCCCGTAATGGATGGCCCTTCCGTGGGTAGCACTGGCTAATTAGAGTTTCAACAACGGAGCGGAATTTTCGCGATTAGCTTTTTAAAAGCGCGTGAATAAAAGCGATCGCGGAATCCTCTTTCACGTCAGGTACCAGGTAATTTACGGACAAGCGGTCTGAAATAAGTAAATAAACGTGTACTTGGCTCTCGGTTAAGTGTATGGATCACATCGAACAGGATTTATTGATTCCGGTTTGTTAAAGTGGTGACTTTCCTTTGGTACCGGTGTCAGCGGTAGAAAAAAGTGCAGAAGATAACGGATGCACGTACAAGAATAGGGCTTTGTTTTTTACGAAAGCAGGATGCACTGCAATGGGGAAGTTCGAAATGAATGTACTTGGTTGTGTTGATTTTATACTGCTGGACATAGAAAGGAGATATCTGCTTCTTCGAGATAGTAACCTTCACCTCTTACTGGTTGGTGTCGCGTTTCTGAAATTTATCAAAGAGTGTGACATTGCGAGGGAGAGAAACACAAGGTCCCCAGAGTGAAACATTGTAGCTTGAAATGGGAATTTTATTGTTATGTAGATTTAACCCCAGTACGGTAAGTGCATATGAAGATTAAATCCAACACTAGTGAAACATTTTCCTATTTTGTTGTTACGTATTATAATCATTCTAAACGTTTGTTTTAAATATTCTATAAACCATTATGAACGACAGCATTTTTAACACTAAAACCTTTGCTGCAAATTAAACCACTAGTAATTGAGAATTTTATTTCTTATTAAAAGGCATTTTTCATTATAAATGTCGCTGTAAGAATTAAACATTCAGTACTGAAATATAGTGAAGCAGATTTTGCGGTAAGTCTTACTCGGATAGTTTTAAATCAAGTAAACTCTTATTAATTTAATTGTAGATAGCTTGAATTTTTCGGTAGTTTGAAAAATAATTTATTCTTATGAAGCACATTATATTCTTTATATAATTTTTACAAATGATTCCTTTATTAATTAAGCAGTTTAACTAACTAAATTAAAGTAAAAGTATACATTTTACAACGTATTCAACAAAGAAGGAAAAACATTTTTGTATTAATTTTAGCCTATATTTACCGTCTTGCAATGTAAAAAGCATCATTATTGAATTTCTTATCAGTACTAATCCAAAGTATAATAATGACTGAAATAGTTCTTATCAATCGCTATACCTGATGTACATTAACCATTACGATCAACCGGCAATCATTGTGCGATTTGCATTCTCAAGAAATTGAATAATAATATTGTCAAACTATTTTGCAATGATTAGTAATATAAAACGAGAGTACATATTAAAAATTACTTCTTTCAGATATAATTATTGACGAATTAGCAGAGTTGTTTTCGTAGCCAATCATTCTTCCACTTTCCTGATTAATGGTTTTACGCCAAACAATTAAAAATCTATAAATATCAAAAGAAAAATTTTTAAGCCGTTCAGTTTAACTGTTAGTAGTAATGGCTTCAAAAGCGAGTAAAGGATATTAGAACAACATTTATCCATTATTACGTTACCAGCGCCCGGCAACAAGAATTTTTCCGCCCTTTTAAAATTGCCCTTTCGCGGGGCACGATTAGAATACTTTTTTCTTAGGAAGTAACGCAAGAAAGTAAAAAGGTAAAAACTACGCTTAACCCATGTAAGGGCTAAGCATTTTACCAATGCAAATGGACCATGAAGAAAATATATTAATTATTATTGCGTTATAGACCTAGGTTGAAGACTTGACGCTAAAAAAGTGAGAACATTAGAATAGAAAGTGGATTAACAATTAAGTATTAAGTAGTTAGTACGTGGCGCTAACAAAAGACTTAGAAATAAGCATCGATTCTATTGATAAGGCGATTCGATTATAGTGAACTTGAACCTAGGCTATAGTGAACGTAGGAAATACGTTCTGGAAATCAAGAGGATTTTGTATGTTATTAGGTCAGTAAAAGAGAGTGGTACGCTTTTCCAACAGTGCAAGAGGCGTTGAAAAGTGTCAAGACTGAAATACGATACTTAGAGACAGAGGAGAATGCAAAATCATTCGTATGGAGAGAGCACGAACTATGGAAAAGGATGTAGAGAAATTACTAATGAAAAATGTACGAAGGAAACACTTGAATATAATCGATTTTTAAGGACAAATAAAGAAAAATAAGGATATTGAACTTTTCAATTCGTGCTGTTAATGATTTTTTTCTGTATCTCTATATTAATAAAACCAATCATTGTGGAGAAATTCGGTTTAATTTTGACATCATCAGATATAATGAATTTCTGATTTAGTGAACCAAACATGTTAATCCCCAGAAGTTCACTATAACCGGAGTCGTCTCTAGTTATTAATTAGTATTACAAAGGCGCGAATATTTCTCGTCGTCAAAAATCAAATGGAAACCAAAAGAACTCGTTGCTACGTTTATTCTTAATTCAATAGAGGCTACGTATTCCAACATTCACGAAAACGTGCATTAATATTACTTCTTCGACATACATCGTATACAATGTTAATAATACATGCACATTATTTTACAATTATTCAAATTATCATTCTCCGTGTTCCCGCGTCTTCCTTCACGTCGTCGCGTCTTCGCACGTCAATTCCTTCATGAAGGGCACAATGAGTAGCAATAGCCAAAATCTGTAGCTTGTTTGTCTTTGCAAATAGTTTTTATTCCACGGTGGCCAATATTTCCTTACTAATTCTGGTCAAGAACGCTCGTTTCTACCTGTATCCTTAATACAAATTCTACACAGGTAAGGTTAGACATCCCAGAAAGTGCACAAAATACACTTCTCCCCCATAGAGCGTCACACAGTTTTATGTGTTTTTGTGTTTAAGTGTTTTAAGCGTTAAGTAAATAAATAATTACATATATAGTACAAATTTATAATGTTTTTGACGCGAAGAATTGAAATGAAAAAAGCTCCTTTGAGGCGAAAAATCATGGTGACAAGTTTCGAAGCGGCGTATTCCAAGCTCACAAACCCCGCTCGTTGGTTCGTGTACGGCTCATTTCAAGGGTGCGCTGTCATTGAAGGACCGCCGTGCCCTCAAAGCGCTAATCACGCGATTGATTGAATGTTAGTGATTCCGGGCGCGTCAACTATCGAGGTCATTAGTCCCGTTAGTGTAGTATATATTGTTTCATCGGGAGGTGACGGTGATTTTCATCCACTGGATGGCGACCTACCGTCGACTAGCGGGATTTTCCCCAACCAGATGTCTCCCACCCATGGAACACCGCCCCCACCCGGGACGAGTTCTCAGTCCCCGACCGGTCCCCGGCATGTGTGGTAGTGTAGGGCATGTTAGGGTAAATGTGTGTAAGGGGTGGGGATAGGACAAGGAAGGGGAAGGAAAGATCGCTCGCGGTCCGTGGCCCGTTTGTTAGGGTACTGCTCCGGCATTCTCCTGGTGTTGATCGGAGAAACGGAAACTACCAATCAGGGCAGTCATCCGATAGAATTCTCCTCCAGACAGCGACTGAATTCGACCTATCTGAAAAGCTAGTGTCAAAATTTCTGCCACCGTTGGGACTCGAACCTAGGACCTCCCAGTCAGAGGCAGTGCAGTGACATCAGTTGATGCACTGAGCCACCGCTCCTGACACTAATGGCGCGATATGCGTCCCTCGCCTGGCTATCAAGTGTCGGCAGAAGGCCCCGCGCCGCCCACACCGGGGCGGGGCGGGCCTCGGCAGCGGTGCGAGGCCGCGAGCGGGCGGCGGCGAAGGGAGTAAGCCCAGAAGCCCGGCCCCCGCACATCCATCACGCGCCGTACCGCACGCAAGCCCCGTCGCCCCCGGCCCTGCAGGACACACCTACGCCCGTTCTCCCTCAGCCCCCGCCGCCCGTTACTGCATGCCGTCACCCTCGCCACCTGCCGTCCCCAGGCGCCGGCACTATCCGTCGACATTCGCTGCTGACACTAGCCCCCGATACTAGCCACCGTCACCGTCCGCCGTCACCGTCCGCCGTCACCGTCCGCCGTCACCGTCCGCCGTCACCGTCCGCCGTCACCGTCCGCCGTCACCGTCCGCCGTCACCGTCCGCCATCAGCACCACTTCCCATCGTCACCGTCCCTACACCTACTTGAGTTTCCAGTAACCGACACATTGACCAAGTACCAGCACCGGCACCAACACCAGTATCCGCTACTAGAATCTACCACCTTGAACCCGTATCTGCTATCGTTACTCGTCATCATTCCACGCAAGTGCCCATCGCAACTTTACTTCAACTACCACTATCCATCTACAAACGTCCACCAACAGCTACGCACCGCAACTAGCCGTCAACCAGTCCCATCCCCGCCCCAACCCACCATCCACCGCCATGCTTATACAACTATCCACTTCAATGTGATCTTATAAGACGCAACCGTGCACCACACCACAGACACATACATACACACACAAACAAATACACACACAACCCATCAGATGTTTGCAGGATCCGGAAGATAAGAGTATCACTATTACCACCACGTCCACCATCACTACAGTCACCATCACTTTCACCATTTTTGCCTCCACCAACCAACACGATCGCCATCTTCCTCACCGTTGCCACCTCTGCCTCCACCGTCTCCACAGCACACAATGCCCCCGCCTTTTCGTCCCTATCCCCCTTCAGCGTTCTCCCACCGCCACCGTCACAGACACCGTCCCCTGCGCCACCGCCATCACCCTCGCCACCCTCGCCACCAACCCACCGCTCCCATCGCCACTGTCGCCGCCACCGCTGCCTCCGCCGCCGCCGCCCCCACAACTATTACAACCACCACTGCCATCTCTACGGCCACCCCCGCCAGCACCACCACAACCACCTCCGTCACCACTTCCACCGTCAAAATCAGCTAAAACTACCACCGCAGAGGTTACCATCACCGCCGCCACTACCGCTACCATCGTTGCCACCACACTCCCGCGGAGGAAAAGACGGCCGATTAAGCCAAATGGTGGCGCGTCCGCCGCCGAATTAAGCGCAGCACTTAGGCTGTCGTCTCCTCGTCCTATGTTTATGCATCGGAGCCTGGGAATGTCGGCGCCGCGCCGCGCCGCACGTTGATGCGTGAGTGACGAGCTCGGCGCCGCAGCGGCGGATGCCGTCGCTGACGTTCTTCAAATGAAGTGCTGCGCCGTTCTGGGCATACGGAATTACAGATGCCGCGACGCGGCATGGAACACGAGCAGCAACGCTCATTTTCGTAATTTTAAAAATAAATATAAATGAAGGGCTTGGCTCTAAGCCATATTTTGAGAAAGAAAATGAGTTATCATCTTTGCAGCTCTCAGCATTTTAGTTTGTGTTTCTGTAAGGAGTATATTCTGGCAGCAAAGTGCTTAAAACTGCAGTGAAGTTTGTAATCAGTTCTTTAGAGTTACGATGTACACACATTCTGCTTTGTAACTTAATTTTAGTGTGAAGTGGCGAACATTTAAAATATAGTATGGAAGCAACTAATACGTTTTTGCGACAATGCAGAGAAACGCAATGATATTTCTGTATTTAGAAAGCGAGAAAATAGTATTACAAAATAAAAATTAATTAAAATTATCACTGAAACGAACAAATGCATTATCGAGTCAAATTACTGTTTACAGAATTATTGCATTTGTATTAAATATATAGAATGTCCGGAAAGACCGAGAAATAAAAAAAAGCAGTCAAATTGTGTAATTAGGGTGCTTTTTTATTTTTGGGTAAATTTTTCCTTCTGAACAAATATATTCATTTCTTTTGTAAATAATAAACATTTACTTGTTTCTGGAGTATTTCCAAGCTTCTGCAATGCAAAGTTTTGCCTAGAAAGCATTTTTCAAACCGACTTTTGAGTGCTTATTGCGGCTCAGCCATTCCGAATATCCACGTAGTGTATTAGACAAAATATGCTAAAATTTGTGCTAAGAACTTATTTTCGAATATATATAATCATTTACATGAACCCACATTGACACACTGAACCTAAGAACTTACTTGACTCACATTTGCGGAAAGTGTCAACATATTACCAATTATGTGAGAGGCCTAGAACATCACCATATCTTGTCTCTTCTTCCGCGAAAGCCTTCCAACTGACATACCACAATGCTCTCAATGAGCAACGGATTGGAGTTCTCTGCACTGTTTAATCCAGGAAATTTTCATAGGATAGATTTCATAGAGGATTTAGAGTGAGCTAAATTTTTAGGTGTTAATGTACCTGAACGAGAACGCATCAAATATGGTGGACTTTCTTTTATATAAAAGTTAATTACATTACTGAAATTCAAAATTTCGTTGTAAATTGTAAATCATGGTAAAAATATTTAGCAACCTAATAATTGTCATTTTTGTAAAGTAAAAGTGATATTATGGTATATTTTAACATAACGTGTCGTCTGTGAAGTCTTTCAGTCTGGAGCCTTCACTTTTTCAAATAGTTTTGTGAATTATTTTAAAAATTCAAATTTAAACAAAAATGTGATGAGGATAAAACCTATATAAAGAACTTTGATGAATTGTATATTATTCACTTCATACAGTTTTTACACTTCACACCCACACATTTTAAGACTGTATTTTTTTACTTGGCGTCAACTTATGTAGTGTGGTGTTGTGAAGGTTTGTAGTTACTGTAGTAAACGGTCTGTCCTTCCTCTTCATTGTCCTATCCTCTCCCCTTACACACACACTTACACTAATATGCACTACAGAACCACATATTCCGGGAGATCGGTCGGGAGCTTAGAGCCTGTCCCGGCTGAGGCGGTGCCCCGCTGGTGGGAGAGTCCTAGTTAGGGGGAAACCTCACTAGCCGAAGATAGGTCGGCGCCGGATCTCGCCATCCAGCGGGGGAAGATCACCGCCATCTCCCGAGAGAAAACATGCACTACACTAACGGGACTAATGACCAAAGCAGTTGACGCGCCCGGAAACACGAAAAAAATCAATCAATCAATCTGTAGTAAACGGTAGTTAAACAACCACACCCCAAGGGGGCTCTTGTGTCCAATACTGGTCGTCTGATGTGTCATTAGTGCAAAAAAGACAAAACTAATATTGATAGTATATTTCTTTTTTGAAATGATTCTTTCGCAAATATATTAAAAATGTATAAATTGTGTTTGTACAATCGTTTCGTAAATCTATCATAAATTATTTTTGGAAGAGTAAACAATGTTTTGCATAATTAAAAATACTTATCTCCAAATTAGAACATCTTGTAAAAACAAGCGAATTCTTTCTTTCATTTCAAAACGTCATAACGTATCTCAAGATTTCCTTATCTACTTTAAAAAATACAAAACATTGTTACGAAAAGTCATAAGGCAGGCTAAAATCATGAAACACGATCAGGATATTTTGAACTCAAAAAACAAAACAAAAGCAATGTGGAATATAATAAAAAATACGACCAAATCAACTAGAAACCCTGTAGAGAATGTTGTTTTAAAATATAACGATATAAATGTGAACGATCCGGCAACAGTGGCTAGTCT
This sequence comes from Teleogryllus occipitalis, assembly GCA_011170035.1. Taxonomy (NCBI): domain Eukaryota; kingdom Metazoa; phylum Arthropoda; class Insecta; order Orthoptera; family Gryllidae; genus Teleogryllus; species Teleogryllus occipitalis. The sequence goes on along the minus strand of BLKR01014809.1, from coordinate 192,422 downwards.
CTTTAACCAATACTTTTCGAGAATTGCTGACGATCTCTCTCAGGGTCTTCAGCCACAAAATTCAATAATAGACAGTTCACCCAAAATTTTAGACACGATGTTCGTTTCCGAAACTTCTTCCTATGAAATTCTCAAAATAATCGGTAAACTAAAAAATAAATATTCGTCCGGTTTAGATGAATTTCCGGATGCTTTGTTAAAGACCTGTGCGTATGCCATTATACACCCGTTAACTCACATATTTAATTCATCGTTATGCACCGGAACGTTTCCAGATATTTTCAAAACAGCTAAAATTAAGCCGCTCTTCAAAAAAGGCAACAAAAATGAAATTCAAAATTAGCGGCCCATTTCTCTTCTATCAGTTTTTTTCAAAAATATTAGAGAGACTTTTTTACGTACGAATGGAAACGTTTCTCAGTAAACACGACGCGCTTTCAGATTGCCAACATGGATTTAGAAAATCAAAATCAACGGAAACAGCTATATTTTCTTTTCTTAAAGATCATCATTAGATCAAAACGAGGCACCTATTGGATTATTTTTAGATCTCTCAAAAGCTTTTGACATCATTGATCATGACATTTTACTTTCAAAATTACCTTCATATGGAATCCGTGGTATTGCTCTAGATTGGTTATGTTCGTACCTTAAACAACGATCTCAGAGAGTTGAAATACCTTACTGGAATGATGGAACAGTACGTACGCACCTTTCCGACTCTTTGACCGTTGCATGAGGAGTTCCTCAAGGATCGATTTTAGGGCCTATTCTGTTCCTACTTTACGTAAACGATATGCCCTCGACGATTCGAAACGGAAGAACGGTTCTCTTTGCGGATGATACGAACATCTTTTGCAATAAAGAAACCGTAAATAGTACAATATCAGATGTTTCAAATTGGTTCCGAAATAACAAATTAATAGTAAACGAAAAGAAAACGGTTTTAATGCAGTTTTCCACATCAAATAAACAATTCTGTGTTCCATTGAAAATGAACAGTGTACCATTGACTGATGTTAAGGCAACAAAATTTTTAGGTCTCTCAATTCAGTCAAACCTTAAATGGAACGTCCATTTAAATGAATTGAACACAAAATAAAGTTCATTATGCTACGCGTTCAGAATTCTTGCAAACTCAGTCAGCCTTCATACTGCTCGTTGTGTATACTTCGCGAATGTTCATTCCCGCCTGAGATATGGCATAATATTCTGGGGAAATACATCTTATAGCTCCCAGACTTTTAGATTACAAAAACGAATTGTACGAATAATAACCAAATTCCACCCATGTGATTCATGTAAGCCTCTCTTCATTAATGTAGGAATTCTACCATTACCGTGTCTTTTTATTTACGAATCAGTGGTTTTTGTCAAAAATGACTTGCTTAAGGGCGGGAATATATTTTCAGAAAATGCCGAAGTCTATTACTATAACACTCGACGTAGAAATCATATTCATCAGGTGACAGTATCAACAGCTCATTACAAAAAATTCACATACAATACATGTACATTGTTTTACAACACTTTGCCAGATGACATTAAACGATTAAATTCAATAGAAAAGTTTAAATCACAAGTGAAATCGTTTCTGCTGCATAACTGTTTCTATACAATTAGAGACTATACTGAGCATCACAAGAAAAGTAACATTAATTTTAATAATGATACATAATGCATTAATTACCATTTGGACTGTATAAATGAGTATAAACAACCTGTAACAACTATTGTAACACACTTCCGGGTCAATGACCCCCATCTCGATCAGGTTTTTCGTCCAGTTTCCCTGATCCATTGAGCAAATGCTGAGATGCCCCCTGTTTTGCTTCTGGACATAAATGTAACTTCATTTTCTGTGCACGTCTTCTAGAATTCAGTGGGAAATACAATTATTCAAATTATCGTTTCCATGTTGTCGCGGCAGGAAGTAATAAGAGCCAAAATTTATTGCTTATTTATCCTTGAAAATAGATTTTATTACATGGGAGTTTTTTTGTTTGTTTTTTCTCCCTTTCAAAATTCAAAATTTATTGCTTATTTATCCTTGAAAATAGATTTTATTACATGGGAGTTTTTTTTGTTTTTTTCTCCCTTTCAAAATTCAAAATTTAAGTAGTATATGACTTAGTGTAGGGATCACAGAATTTTGAAAATGTGCACACAATTCACTTTTCCCCATAGCACGTTATACGCAGTTTTTAATTTTTTTTTGACGTAAAATAAATAAATAAATAAAATTATGTGTTAAGCTTTCATAGCAAAAGAATCGTAGTTCGTATTCTCAAATAGTTCCCTTAATTGACATGAAAGTGAAGCGAGGAGTCTTGAGGTGACGTAAATTGTAATGCATAAGATGAGAAGATGTCGATGACTTCAATGTGAGAATGAGTCCAGTCATTAGACAAAAATTGAAGTTTATATTTCTAATGGGGCGACTCATAGTGTAGATTTAGAGAGTTGTAGCATTCCACCGCTGGGACCAGGGTCAAAACCCGATCATTCGATGTGGACTTTTCTTGGACAAAACATGTTCGTGGCAGGTCCTGTCGTGGTTCTCGCGTCACCTCCGCCTCTCAATCCCCCACTCCGCCATTAACTCGCACATCATTTCATATATTTATTAAATAACTAGTCCATCTGCGTACTTTAACGGTAAGGGAAAGATATGGGTATCATCATTAAGACTTTTGTTCTCCCTGCAAGTGAAACCATTTCGTTCCAACAAATACACGAATAGTCTTAAGTTTCAATTGTGACAACCTAATAGATAAAATCTAGTTAGATATCTACTAGATAATATATCTGTAATTTTTAAACAAATTGAACACGTTTACGTGTGCTTTTCACGAGTTGTGGTGATCCGCGAAACGCAGGTCAGTCATTCAAGCTTTCAGCCTAATATACGGCGAAAGGGTTGAGCGCAAGGAAACTTCAGCAAACGATTAGAATTATTTTCGGAATAATGACATTCCAATACTATTTATCGAAAAAATATTATCACGTAAACTTGGAAGTGTAGGTAATACGTTCCAACAAGTTCACGACGCGCAAATAATGTTCAAATGAAACATCCTACGTATACAATATAATTGTACTTATTTTCCTTCCTAGAGATTTTTTTCCAGCTTCAGGGGATACCGATTTCCACTTTTCATACCGGGTACCCAGTATGTCCCCCATGGGAACACATATTAACCATTTTACTGTAGATACACATGCGGACACCTCGGACTGTGGCCAAGATTTCTGCGCCAACACATACATGAAAGATAAGGGACGAAGAACCATGCCCACGGCAGGACTCGAACCCGCGACCCTTCAGAGGCGCTGAGCCGGCACACGATCTCAGCCATCCAGGTCAGCACAATTGTAAATGAAATTGATTAAAACATTATTCGCACACGCTCACGCGAGTGTTTCAGTGAGTGGCGGTGAGAAAAAAGCGAGTCGGGCGACCACGAGGGTCGAAGGTCGCGGGGGCGGGGGCGGGGGCGAGCGGCGTCCGCTGCGGGGGTGGACGGCGCAGGCGCCCGGGGCGGGCGGCGAGGGTCCTCGGCGGCGGCCAAGGCGCTGATGCATGATATATTAGTTATGCTTAAGTACTGTTCTCCGAAAGGGCCCGGGCACGTCGCTTTTTGTGCTTTTTGGGAGGGCATGACATGAAAATCAGGAGGCTTTTCGTTTTAATAAGCGGTTGAGCGCGCGGGCCCGGCGCCGCCTCCGCCGCCGCCGCCGCCGCCGCTTCGTCGGCCGCCCGGGTCGCCTGCGCTGGCGGCGGCGGCGGAGGGTGCGGGCCGAGGGTTACACCGGCCACGGGGGAGGTCGGGGCTGCTATTATGGCTAGTGGCGACGCAAAACCCCCGGCGTAGCAGGGAACGTCACCTCGACGCGTACTCTTCGCGTGCTTTGGGGGCGTTAGTGGAGAGTTTGTGCCCGCCTTAGCGGACCGACTGTCGATCTTGTGCTCATGCACAGATGCTTAAAAGTGATGCGAAACGTAAACTCCACATGCGCGGAAGATTTGCAGACGCTCATGCGCAGATGCTTTGACGTTCGAGGGTGCACAAACTTTCTATTGCACCCTTTTGGCCGCTTCTCTCTTCTTTCGCCTACGTCCTTGCCCTTCCCCTCCTGCTTGCCCTCGCCCTCGCCCTCGCCCTCGCCCTTACTCTCCCTTTCGCAGCCGCCACTGCCATCGCCTTCGATATCGCCTCTGCCACCGCTTTTCCCATTGTCATGACTTCCACTATCGACTTCCCCAGAGACACGCCATTAGCCCCAGCAACACTTGTCACTCCCTCGTCAGTGCCCTCACCAACTAAGTTTTTAATGATTAATACCTTACGTTAGTCAACAATATCACATCCACAGAAGTATTTTAATTTTTATATTAGAGTGTATTGCTGGAATTCTTTCATCGACCCCTTTTAAATGAATTGTTTTCTCCATAGTCCGACTTACGCTATTCTCTTTAATATACAGCCTACATAAACTTTACACAAAGAATTGTACATTAACATCTGAAACCGCCAAAGTGGCTCAGGACATCAACGGATTTCAATGGAGTGCCTCTGACCGGTTCCAGAATTCCAGCGGCCGGTTGCGGTAGTTTTCCGTGGTTCTCCGGTCAACACCAGGCGAATGCCGGAACAGTACCGTAGTATACGGGCCACGGACCTCGAGCGAGCTTTCCTTCCACTTCCGTCTCCTATCCTCACCCCTTACACACACACACACACACACACACTTACATGCACTACACTATCTGACATATGAGGAGACCAGTCGGGAGCTTGAAGCTCGGCTGGGGCGGTTCCCTGCTGGCGGGAGGTACCTGCTTGGGAAAACCCCTGCATGTTGTCCTAGGTCGGCGCCGAATCTCGCCAGCCAGCGGCGGAAGATCACTTCGACCTCCCACGGTAAAAATATGTACCACTCATTCGGGTCTAATGACCTTAGCAGTTGACGCACCGGAATCACTAACCAATTAGTCAATAAATATCTCTAATATAACCATTCCATAGACCAATATTTGGGAAAAATCTACATTTTCAATAATCAAAGACTTCTTCTGAGTAGCTGCTTTTCTAATCTTAGTAATTGTGCAATGTTTATTAAATGATGAACATTTTTAACTCACCTGAACCTTTCACCAGTGTATATTGGAGGCATTATTTTCTTCTGTTATAGAATATCTTTCTGAATACAGTTATAATTTGTTGAGTTCTTAAAGCATTCTAAACAGTTGATTAGTTAGGTTCTCAGATGTGCCGGAGAAGAACATCGAAATGGGACTTCTACATTCAATAAATAGCTATTTTAAATCAAATTGGTATAAGAATATGGATGGTGAAGTGGAGAAATAAGCACGGAGCGCGATTTATTTTATTGAGGAGATTCGTACGGCATTGCATACAGCAATCGACTGAAATCTCGATCTTCTGCGCTTGCGCAGATGCACACGTGACGCGAAACTCGAATTGCACATGCGCAGAAAAATCGATATTGCTGTCACACTTTGCAGTGCAAAAACTCTCTCAATCCTTTACCGATATCTGTCCGTGTCGTTATTAAGGGTCCCTTACCTCTGGGGACCGCTGCAATGTATCTGTTGCACCATCCTCTAAGCCCCTGATCCCAAGGATAAATAAAGAATGGAAAAGAAGAGGAGCGAATTTGTAATGTATTATTATATATTTGTTGCTTTATATCAGAAATCAATTAATTATCAAGATTAATATTTGTTATAATCAATGGAAGTAGTTGGTTTGATCTATCAAGCGCCCGTTCATATTCAGCTATAGTCCTTCATCTACCCCTTCATCATCACTGACTCCCTTCCACATTTCATCAACCCCAAGGAGTCGATACCGACCCATTGGGAAGCCCTGGTGTATAGCTTTAATATAAGGTGGCGCTTTTTGTTTGAACATGACAATGAAAAATATGATATAGTTCCATATAGTTTCATAAAAATACCAATTTTTATATAATCAGTTGAATAATGTCCCTTGAGATCCAGATAATTCACAAACTCAATCCTCTTATTTCTCCATGTCCTTCATTTCATTGCAAACGTTTCGTCTACTCATGATATTGATATAAGGGCTACAGAATCGTTCACATATATTGAATCGTTTATTTCAGAAACCCGTCAAACGTCAAAATCTAATAAGCCCGTTAGCGGCAGAATATTGTTGCATGAGGATAGGCACATCTTTGAGTGCATTTAACTGAAAAAATATTCATTAATCAACTGCTTTAATATTAAAAACTATTTTGAAATAAGAAGAACTGGGACACTTTTTCTCAGTTTCTCGAAATGAGAAATTTGGCGCTTGACAGGTTTCTGAAATAAACGATTCAATTGTTTTCACTGTTGATAAACTTTGTTACTGTTTATAAATTTATCACAAGACTTTTAATTTATAAAAGTGTACAGATACATAATAACAGGATGTTGGAAAACATAAAATATTGTACACAATGTTATTGTTTCAACTATTCCACGTCGTTTTTGTACGGTCCATTAATAAATATTAACATTTCAATGGAAATAAAATACGTAAAGTATGTGCACCATAGTTCCTTTGTATTTTCGATTTTCGCCTCTTATCTGTCACACCTAATTGTTCTCTTTGTTTATTGAATGAATTTATATGAAAGATGTTTTTGCATGAAAGGGGGAAGGCCTCTATATTCCAAATGGTCTCGAGAACAGGCAACAAACTCCAATCACCCCAATCATCGCACTAGCCCTCACTCGTACGTTACGAGTCAATAAGACGCTAAAACGTGAGATTGAATGAATGAAGAAATGGATGGAATAGAAGGATTGACTTTGCGAGAGAATCAATCATAAGCCACATTCGTGCCGTTTTGAGACACAGTTCGCTCACGTTTGGCGAACTCATGCTAATCAATGGACAGCCAAGGCAGAGTCATGTGTTATCGTACGACGGTAGAAATGGAAACCTATAAAACTGATTGGGGAAAGTTTTTTTTTTTCAGAGAGAATATTTGTAGGGTCATCTTAAAAAAAAATCAGAGTTGTGGCTCACTGATTCAATTCACAGTTCCGTTCGCGAACGTCTCAAATATTGTGTATGAATTCGTTCTCGCAATCAGGATAACCTTTGCCCCGGCTCACCGGCGGGCACGACTCGCACGCATTACGATGCATACGTCGCGTCGGTATGTATTCCCTCGGCGGGCGCTATGTACACCTTCGGCTACTGTGTCAGAACTCGTTCTGCGAAGCGTCCATTACAAGCGCACCTGTCGCTGGATTAAGTTTCATCGCCATCGATTGTAATCTGGCGGCCCGGGCAGTCGCGGCGTGCGGCCGGCCCTCCACCGCGGGCAGCCCGGCCGAGGTGGTGGGTGAGCGATGGCCTGCCCTTGCACAGACGTCTCGTGTTCCGGCGCTCTTCCACCTCCAGCGGACAGCAGTCCGCCTGCACGCCACGCCTCGCCACGTCAAGCCACGCCACGTGCGCTATGGCTGTGAGCAGCTGCAGCTTGCACCACACTCCTTTTTTGATTAAAGTTTTTTTTAATGAAAATACTTTCTTTCTTCTTTCCAATGAATGCCTATCAATTATTAATCAAACAGTTCCACTTATTTTTGACATTCAAGAATCCATGTATTTTGCGTTCATGGTTTTTGGACCATGAACCGCGGAAAGGTGCGAGATTAGTATCAGAGACATTACACATAAAAATACTGTGATAGAATCTAACACTTTCACTGGAATTTACTACAACTTGTTATTCCAATTTAACAATAAAAATTAAAATTAATTCTTCCTCATTGTTTCCTCCCCCTTCCTTGGTCGTTGAATATTACATGTTTCCTCGTGTAACCGTCTCCAGTATTCAAGGAGACGGTAAACAGAAATGAAGTAATAGCGAGCGGAAGTACGCACGCTTACAATAATAATAATAATAATAATAATAATAATAATAATAATAATAATAATAATAATAATATTAATAATAATAATAATAATAATAATAATAATAATAGCAAGATATTTTAGAAAGAGAGACCTTCAGACACAAAGTAGACCAATGGGAAGTTACGTCAGAGCAACCTAAACCAAAACAGTACAGACCAAAATGGTCAGAAGAACGTAAGCGAGCCTTCTCGGAAAGAATGAAAGCCTATTGGATCAACAAGAACTCAAAAAAAAATTGATCGCGTTACTTGCTTAACGTCTTCCATTTCTGGGGAGAATTCGCCAATAATAATAATAATAATAATAATAATAATAATAATAATAATAATAATAGCAATGTAAATATGCTAGTACGTAATATTCCAACTGTAATTTTTAAAAAGTAAGCTTCTGTCAACTAATTTTTATTGTAAAATGTATTAAAAATTATGTACTAAAATTGTTAAAATGTACAATTAAAAACATGGCTAAAAGGTGTAGCCGAAACGTCATCAGAAAATACTATATATAGTAATATACGCAAAATACATTTATCCTTGAATGTCAAAAATAAATGGAACTGTTTGATTAATAATGAAAATACTTGGTGACGGAAAGGAGGCGATAAATTCGCAGGTTGATTTCGATTTGCAACCGAAAAAAAAATGTATTTGAAGTAAAGTATGTATATTTCTTAGAGATAGATTCGTGTCAGATTAAACATTTTGGGATAATGAAAAACGATACTAGCGCCTAATGTGTACATAGGACTTTTCAACAGAATGAAGCTACCCGAATCAATCGAAGAGTGGATACTTTGATTTTTCGGGTTTCTTTTCAAGATTTCTGATTAAAAATTCGCTTCATTTTGTAAAAACAAAAATTTTCTCGAATAGAAAGTAAACTTATAAAATGCCGCAGTTTCGATTGTCAGTAAAACCTCTAAATTTTCCAAAATTACATACTTAAAAACTTTTTGGTGCCATCATGCTATATTATTATAGATAGAATTTTTCATGATATATGTTTTTTAAAATTAGATATTTAAATATTGTTGCATACATATTTTTCAAAATATGAGTAGTTCTTGTGTTTTTAGTTATTTTGAGACGCAAAGTGACAATTTAAAAAAGTACGGAAACAAGTCTTTCACGAAAACGGCTGTAATTTTTGTCTTAAAAGTCAAATACTAATGTTATTCCATCAAAAACCATCGGGAAGGGAGTTATCGGCGGACTTCAGAATAAATTACAATATAATTGAAAGATTTTTTTAAATGTAACTACTAATTACATATGTATTTAGCAATGTATTACAATTTTCTACAAATTTGTGAAAAAAATATTTTCAATTTTTGAGGTCTAACAAGGTTTTAAAATTTTGCAGTGCTTTCTGCAGGGGCACCGGTGATCACGTTCCGCATTTGAAGAACGATTTCATCTACGATTGCATAACGCTTCTAGGCATCCACGGATACTAAAATAAGATTTCGACGTGAGAATGAGTAGGTAAGGTTGTAAGAAAACGCTGGAGTTTCCATGCCGCGATTACGCATGCATTGTTCATCAAATTTTCAACAGTTCCAAAGTTTTTGTAACCATCTGATAATTGTTATTTTTACTGGTGGTTCAAAAATTTTCTAATAATAATAGTCGTATAAGATGAAAGAGTAGCCCTTTACCTGAAGAAAGTTACTGAAAAAACCTACGCTGGAGACCGTTGTATACACACCACAGCATTGGTATGAGACTGTTTGGGCGAATAAAGCGAATAATATTGCATATGCCCAATTACTGTCGCAAGTTCTACAATTTGGATAATTGGAAACATTCAACTTTTCTAAGACGATTTCTCGTGCAGCATGAGCACCTAATTTGGAATATCAGTCCAGACAAATATTCACTAAATAAAAATATCAAAATATCATTGAAAAGTACGCGGGTTCATTTATTACTCTCAAACTACTATAACGCTCAAATATGATAAAATAAGTGCTGTTGAAGCACAATTTGCTTTCTTGTATGCTCCTTTATTTCCCTATTTGCACTAATTGAAATTTCTCTTGCAAAGTCCCTCGTTCATTACTTGTCGTCACGTCAAAACAAGACGATTCTTACAGTAAGACTTTAAACTACGCGGTGAGGACAGCTCTTAATCCTTCCCTCTCAGTCCTGTGCTCACTGCCATTATTGAAGTCTGGAGAAAGGTTTATCTCTCTACTCCAATACGAATTACTCCTAACGATCTAGAAAGACTTTGGCAATACAGTATGTTAGATTGGAGCTCGAATTAAACATTGAGAATTAGCACTACTAACATGAAAAAAACGAAAAGAAGAAAAAGAAAACGACGGTGGTGATGGCGATGGGAATTCACAAGACTCAGATGTTGCAAAAATAGTTGCGATAATGACAATGGTGAAACACAAGAATAATTGCTATTTCAGTGACGTTAAACAATGTTAGCAAAGTCCAAAGCACTGAAACTACTAAACAGTGTAAGTTACTGTTATCAAAATATGCATAAATTGTTGTGTACTTTATCAGAAATTTACGTTAATGTAATAACTTGGCGGAGATGGAGTGAATAATTGTAGGTAATTCTGGTAAAATCATGTTGTGTTATGCCTAGAAAATAATATTTCATGAAGACATAACTTATCAACAAAAATTCCGATTATGGATTTCATGTAAAAATCAACATCACCATTCCGATGTAAAGACTCAGATACTACTGTAAGTTATGAACTGTTTTAAAAAGAGAGACAAAAGAAATAAGACAAAAGTCCTCATTCTTTTTGACCTGGAAAGTATTTTCTAAGGACGTCTAATTAAGCACTCACTGACATTTACATGTTAAAATGTGCAGAATTTGCTTCAATCTCTGTTAGTGCTAGAATATTGAATGCATCACATTATCTTCCTAGTGTATTGCAAAGCGTCTGAGATAATTTCTTTCCATGTAGAAAAGCTCACAAAACTGGGAGATTTCTCGAAACTAAAGCAGGTTTGCTTGCCGTCCGGCCATCACAGCAGAAAGTTGCTTCGTACAGCCGTATTTCTTTTCATTCTTACTAGTGTGACGTGTAACGACCTGCTCGATGCTTTCATCGTGGGTGGTTCCGGTTACATCGTCGGCAACCTCAAAGGGATTTATTTGTAAGAGAGCACATTTGATTGCGTTACGAGAGGAACATATAAAGAACATAAAACGTATGTTAATCGTAAATGTATCTCTGACGATGTACTGTGTAGTCTCATTTGATCTGGTTTTCACTTGGATTCAGTTTACCTTCACAAAACTGTCTAAAAATAGTTAAATTGCTTTTTTATGTGAAATGTATACATACAAAAGATTGTCTGGCAGTCTTATTGTATAGGACTTTAATACGTTTCGTACAATGAAACTGGCAACTGTCGACATGTTAAAAGAACCAAAAAGAGATTTGTTCTGTATAGCATGCTACTTAGAACTTCCATTTTCAGTTCGTCGTATAACTCATTATTGACATGTTAACCTGTCGAGAGGCAGTATACCTCATTCAAAGACATAAGTGATTATTATCAATAAAAATTACACACTAATTTTGTAGAAGTATATCTGAGTTATGAATTTAAAATGAGGTTCTTGGAAGACTTAATAATTTCTTAAGAAAGAACATGTTAGTACTGAAATGAGGCGAATTAATATACAAACACCTACTCAATAAATTTACTCCAAAGAGCCTAAATTGCTAGAAGATGACGTGAGGACTGTTCCCTATTTCTTTTTTCGTTCACTGCTTGACTACGCCTCAGCTTTTACTGTACGTTTCCTCGAAGCACGCGCATTCAGGTTTGCCAACGTTTCGATGGAAGGTGTATTCCACTTTTTTTTTGCAGCGTTGCGGGTAAGAAGAAAATGTCTCCCAAAAACAAGTAGCAGGTTTACTATACACTGCTACCATCATAATTCTGTGCCTCGGGGCAAGAATATGGTAACCGCCACATTGTCCTTTTTCTGGATTTTCATGATCATATTGCTCCCTTATTCTATTTGTCTATCTACATGCTCTATTTACCTACCGCTCAGTTTGGTCATATGTCATAAGGCATTTTTAAAAACCAGGTGAAAATACCCCTCTGAATACAATATGAGGCTAGATAATGATAAGCGCCATTCTTATTTTCAAAATGGTGAATTTTACGTGTAAATGATTCTGCCATGTCTTCAGAAGTTGTTACGAGTATCTCTTAAAACAAGCACGCACGCGCACGTTCACACACACACACACACACACACACACACACACTAAAATATAGTCTATAAAGTTTTAATTTTTTTTGTGTATCATTTCAAATGTATTTAATTAAGTAATTACTTTTGAAGTACTATGGTGAACATACAGCAAAACCTGAATTTTTGAATCTTGGGACTTTAACCTTAGCTCGCTCGTGGCACATAACGAAGCCGCTCGGTAGTGACGCCTAACAGGAACGCCTAACAGGAGGCGCGTACGCGGGGATGCTACCTGGCGGTCCTCATGTCAACTGATTGCGACGTCACGTGACATGACATAAGCTTAATAGAGGATTACTCCTCAAGCGCGCAAATTAATGGAGGATTACTCGCCAGGGCAAAGCGCTCAACGCCTCTTGCGGGGCTAGGAGACGCGTTGCGTCAATTTGTAAACGCAACAATTTCTTTTAATTAAAAAATAACATGCAGTTGTCTCACAGCTTGTCCCAAGAAACGACGGTAAAAAATAAAAGGAATAATGCACAAGACAAACAATAAGCTGCTAAGTTCCTTTCGGGAATGACGATATAGGCAACATCAGCGTATGTTACTTTGCTTTCTTGTCAAATTTTGATTTGTATAAAAAGGAGAAAGAGTAGAAAACAGAAGCTGACATGCATACGTCTGAAAGTATTCCTCCTCCTGGAGGCGAGAGGAAATTAAAAATAAGCCAAACAAAAATCTATAGATAACATTGTATTCATAATTGCTCCAAAGAATTAATTTACTCCAATAATTTATTACAATGTTGCATACACATCTTCAGAGCACGTTTGCGATATTTGACTGACCATAGTCAGAGACACATTCTTATGTGATAGATACATACTCTGGACCATAAAGAACACGAGACACCACATTAGTATCGGTCAAACAGCTGACGTGTTGCCACAGCAATGCTCTGAGGAAAGGGCTCCTGCTGTTAAATATTTCCTACGCACGTATTGGATAATGGAACAATAACTTAATTGATATTTTTGTTATTGTAATAACGTTCAGCAATGTACGCGCTACTTACTGGAACACCATTTTGAGTAGGTTTGTTCAGCACCGTTTTTGCTGGTGCCGGCCACTATCTTATATTATTTTTTAGAATGAAATTGAGGCTATATTATGCGTGGCTTTGCGTAGGAATGTATAATTATTTAACGGAAACATAGGAGGAACCTGTTATATAATTGTTGTTCGTGTTTTTCGCTAAATTGGAATCTTTACAACACATTTCCCTCGCTCGCATACTTAAAATCTAAAAACAATGAAGGATACATTTTTTGAGCGATTCTAATATAATAGTTCGTGCTACCGTATGCTTCAAGTTTTATAGTGCTGGATTTTCTTCCTAGAAAAAAGTCAACTTAGAAGGGAATGGAACAACCATAATTATTGAGTTGTGGCAGAGCGCATCCTGTGGAGGCATATAAACGTTTCACATATCCGATATTCATTTCTGCATAATTAGCCATCCTCATCGCATAAGTTTTGTGTAAGTGTGATTCAGTAACTACTAGCGCCAAAAATATTTGTGTGTTATTAGGATGTCGAAATGTGGTTTTAACATTTGATAGATGATGCAAGGGCGCACACAATGAAGTACAGTAGAGCTGAGGGTGAGTTACTATGTTGTTGGCAATGTAGAAAAATAAAATCTGCAGTTCGTTTACCGTTGCAAATAGTTTTTCTATATCTTGGGAACGAAAATGTCTAGTTTTTTAATAGTTGAAAATCTCCCGCTTTTCTAAATTTTATTATTATGTTTAAAATGTTGGGATGGGATTCTGGTACGCAAGAAAACGTGCGCAAGTCTTCTTCTCCTCCATACGTCATATACAGTTTTTACTATTTTTTCACCAAATGAATCAAATTAAATACACGATTTACACGATATCGCCCATCACATATCATGAACAAATAGCACATGTGCGAGTGGTGACAAAAATGTGAGCTCCATTCCGAGAAGTCTAATCACCTATTTCCTTTTAAGGATTCACGACAAAGCTTCCAGATTTCCGTCACAATTCAACGTTTGGTGCCCAATGGCAAGCGACGAGTACAGAGTGTACTTGTGTGTTGAGGTATGTAGGTGAATAACATTTCCCTGCCTTCCGTTCCTAGTCGGCCTGCATGGGGCAGGGGCTTGATGATTTGCACCTATGTGCGCGCGCGTTACATCCGATCTGTGGGTTTGAATACAGCGAAAGACGTCTATATTGACATTACGGCACGTCGTACTTACCTATCACACCATGTGATACCATTGAACCTAAAATCCTGCCCTTCATTTCTTCTTTTCTCATGATAAACTGCGAGCATAAGTTCAGGTGCATGATGTCGGACCCCATGGGCTGCATCACTAACGCCAACTAGGTGTCGCCTGACTCCCTTCCTTTAACTCGTCTTACCCAGTGAGTTCACAAACTGCACTTGTCAAAAAATATGTACAATGGCCGCTATGGGCTCAGTATTGTCAACCGACGGGGTGCGACGTCTGTAGGCACCGAAAGATCGAAAGGCGTAAAACAGAAACGGAACGCATATATCATAGCTGCAACGTCTTAACTCGTAACGACCAATTTATTTCCGCCACTCTTTGTGGTTTCTTTGAGTAGGTTTTTAGAAATTTTTGTAACAACCGTGAAGTCTTCACAGATATTTGTGAAAAGAAACTGTATTAGCAGTACCAAGTGATTTGTTGCCCCCCTTCGTTGCTCCGACCGACAGGCTCAGACAGACAGACAGACAGACAGACAGACAGACAGACAGACAGACAGACATCACTGCCTAACGGTTGTGACTGCTGCAGCAGTTCTAGTATATGCAGGTTACATCGTGAGCCCAAGGGAAAAAATTGACTGGAAAGCTTGGATCAAACCATTTTGTGACCGCGCAGTTATTCCTTATGTAATTACAAGCTACTTAGAAGTGGACGAACCTTCATCAAAGTGATACTGTTTCACCGAGCAATAATGTTTTTGAAAATGAGTTGCTAATTATATTCAGATTTCACCGGTACAATAACGTGTTATAAATCACTGAAAAAGTTAGTGTCAAAAGTATTCGCAAAACAAACAACCTTTATCGCCGGGCGGACTCTTTTTGTCTCTTTCTGAATATCGCTTTCTGCCTTTCTCTCCTTTCCTGCTTTTCTTTATTTTTTTCTCCCTTCCCTTCTCTAACTTTTTCCTTCCTCTTCCTTTTTCTAACCTACACTCTTCCTTCTCTTTTCCTTATCTTCCTTATTTTTCTTTTCTGTATTTCATGCTATTTCATCTCTTTATTAAATCGCATATTAAACATATTGTTTGTTGAAAAAAAAAATTATATCCCTGGACTTTACTATCGTTCACTATTTCTTTCTCTATGTTTTACCGGGCCATCGAATGCTGAAACTTTACCTGAGGCAGTCTACGTTTCATTCAACAGAAACTGCATCACCGTTGAAAAAAATAAATTTACTTGTCATACCAATGAGCTGTGCCATCTGAACTTGCAAAATGGATGCATTATCATGAACTTAGGATATTATGTGGTGTTTTAGAAGAAAAAAAATTGGCTGTTTTATTTAAATTTCTCTTTATTTAGTTTCACAGATGAAGAAATTAAATGTTAAAAATCCCGATGTTCGGAGAAAATACTATACTTAGAAAACTGCGTTATGAATTAATTTTAACCTTGATATGAGTTTTGCTCATAAACTTCGTTTTATATCGTTTTAATTGAAAGTAGTACACTGCAATATTATTTGGTTGTTAATACTTTCTCCAAGAGACCCTAGCTTGGATGACAGTTCGGCCAATTTGAGGCATTGACAAATCGGACAGTGTACATGATCTGGGGATAGTGTATCCAACAATTTTCGATCGGATTCAGATCTTGCCATGGAATTGTCTTGATTTATTACAAAGATAATTTTTAATACTATATATATAATTGTCACGAAAGGAACGACGAATGAATGACACATTAATTTTTATCGAACATATTGCATTAATAGCTGTTACTACATCACACTACGCTCCGCCTTTGTTCTGTCTGGAGCTGCATCACTGATGAGGTCCATTTCAAGTGTTCAACAATTGCGGGCAACTGGTAAATTAAAAATGCTGTTGTAAATTTCAGCGTTAACAGTACCATCCACAAAAGACAACTTTATGATAAGAGCAAAAATGTATCCCCATATCATCTGGTTTTGGAGGATGTTTATGTTTGCTTTTCTCACAAGGCAATCAGATTGAATTCTTTCTTCTTCGTCGCACACTGAATGCCATCTGAGCCCTATATATTGAATTTGGATTCGTGTCAGATCTCTCGTTTCCACAGGTCTTCGCATCATATGGGTTCTTAGCTCATTGAAGACGTTTTTTCTTCGTCTTCGTCAAATATTTTTCTTGGGATGGCAGACGCTTGCGTGTGGCGGAAAAATCTTATCACCATTGTCCGGCACTTTCACACCTGTGTGTTCTTCCCATTATCAATTTTAAAGTGTATAGTTGTTGCTCGACGGCTTTTCGGCACAGTCTCCTCAAAATTCTGTCTTCAGACACTTTTGATCGATCATGTACTTCAACCTTTTGGTCTACTGTACCGGAGGCGATTTCAGAAAACGTGAAGTTGTAATAATAGCCAGACAATGAATCCGAGTCGCTCTCTCTGTCGAGTCGAGAATCCCTCAGCAGACACTGCCCCAGCCTCACATTTCTTTCGCAGAGTAAACTGCATGTAGGGAAAATGTTCACACCACTGCATGGACAAGACTGTCGTACATCGTTTGATGTATGTGAATGCCACCCGCAGAGATGGAATTACCATCTCTGCATATCCACTTTGATCTGCATTTGTGAAGTAAGCTTTCCTGACTTGTGATAAATCCAGCTGTCTGAACATAGGTCGTTAGAATGAAAATGTCGTGTTACCGAAGGTGATACTGTTTCTTTGAACACCAATTACAGGATGTTTCGAACATTTAGGATAATCACCAGCTCAACGGAAGCCGATTCGTTCGCCACATTTCAACTTATAAAGCAAATTTTGACTCTAACATTCGTTTGTACACTCCGGTTGCCTCTTGAAAATTTATTTTTACGTAGATTCGTTGGGAGTCGCGTTGAACAAGTTCCATGTTAATTATTATAGCTCAAATCTTCACAGGTACTAGGGGGAAAAAGTTATATCAACACCATCACTACCACTACCACCACCACAAATTGCGAGTGTATATTTACGTCTGAGATGCTTAAAATATTCTGGCTAAGCATCTAGTACCCAGACCTTTTTAGATGCCAGAAACGTCATAAAATTATAACCGATACCCATCCGAATGACTTCATTGAGCTTGGAGATCGTATCATTGCATTGTCTATTTATTTACAAATCTGAAGGTTTTTACCAAAACCGCCTTCCTTAAGGATGAGGAATGATATGCTGGCTATTACTAGGGAGTGAAGATTTCTGGTTTCATATGTTGCTAACCACGCATTGTTGTTATTTGTGTCGTTCAACTGTTTGTAATAAAGAGTGAGGTGGGAATTCTAGAGTTCAAAAAGAATCGTACGATGATTATACTTCTTCACTGCGTCGCAAACACTTTTTACTTCCTTGCTGAGTAGAGCGAAAATTATATAATGCCTTGCCTGAAAAAACGCGGTGCGACACAAAACTCTTATTACAGGGCCCTGGTAATAAAAAATGGATGTATCAGTTCCTAAATAGAAAAAAATTCTCTAGTGGTATAGCCAGAATTCATGTTCTGTGGGTCCTTGGTATAGAAAAATTGATTGACGGCACAACATCTGTCTGTCTGTCCGTCCGTCCCGTCCGTCTGCGTTCGTCCGTCCGTCTGTCCGTCCGTCCGTCCGTCCGTCCATCCTCCGTCCGTCCGTCCGTCCGTCTGTCCTTCCGTCTGTCCGTCTTTCTGTTCATCCTGTCACTGCCAGTCCGTCTGGAGGAGGAATTATTTCAAGTATGAATGGTAGTTTCTGTCCGCCCCCACCCCGCCCGCCCCCTGTGAATAACTCAACTGATTTGAACTGACCCTTCAACGGATATTCTCAAAATTGATATTCCCCAATCGATCTGGGTGATTTGAAATTTTATTTTTTTTTTTCGATATTTTAATTTTGGAGGTACTTTACATGAAGTCCTGGAACATTTTCCATATTTTCAAAATATGGCTCCAACGTTTTTAATTATTTTTGGTGGGTAGTGTGAAAGACGTTTAAGAGAATGTCGTAGGTTTCATGTTCGTTAAATCGAATTTTTCGAAAATTGCCTTTCATAGTTTCTAAAATTCTTTTCAGGTATGCATTTCACCAACTAAAATACAGGTTTTTCCCGTAAGAAATCTGTTCATAAGAATAGATTTTGAAATAAAGTCATGTACAATTGTTCCAAAATTTTAGTACTTTTCATCCAGTTTGGGGTTAGAATACGGGACAAAAAGTTCTCGCTGTTTTAGCACCACTAGTTTTCTTTCTTCAGTTTTTGACGAAATAAATTAATAAATCCAGTCGGCCTGTTTTTATTCGCACTTTTCCGCGACCAAGCTCGAGCAATCTGCTTGAAGATCGACACGCAGAAAACTCGGTGGATACCGAATGACCAAAGCAACTGTATACAACAACCTGTGAGTCTCCAACAGACCGACGCAGAACATCTGCTGCGTAATAAGAAGCGTCCGCAGTGGAAATTTCGTGTCCACGTGTTGGCCATGGCATGGTACGTTCAGATTTGCGCGGCAGGCGAGCGACGCGGCAAAGGATTGGCATCGTTTTATTCGCTGCGGATTTCCATTCGCGGACGGACGCATTTTTCAGGTGCCGCTCGGTTTCGCTGTGGAAACCAAGGCAAAGCTCGTCAGATGTCGAATGTTTACAGCTTGCCAGTGAATCTGACACGACAGAACTGTCAGAAAAAAATACTTCTAATCATGTTGAGTAATTTAATTTATTTAAATTATAATAAACTTCAATTTTTCCCTCAAACTTTGTACATTTAGTAATGTACGTTTTAATAATTCTATATCAGTACGAAAGGTTTCTACATGAGTATAAAGGTTATGTATAACAAGTTGTTCATGAGATAACTTGATGATTGTTAAGTATAAGATTTTTCTTATGTCTCCTTCGATCAGATTCATCAAAACAGACACTGATCATTCCTAGTAAATTTAAAGCGTTTCTCCATCCTTTGTGGCACAAAGGAGTGAAATTCTATGTACTTTTTCCTTTCTAGGTCAAAATCATGGATCCCTTTTCTACGTTTCCTAAAATGATATGGACAATTTGGGAAAAATCATAAAAAAAGAAAGAAAGAAAAGTATACCATACCGCATGTGCTCAGAAAACGTACTACAGTGACTTGACATTTCTATCCCCTGCATGAATAGAAGCTACGGCCTTGTCTTTATACGAAAACTATCACCAAACAGTGACTCATATTTGACGCTCAAAATTGGCCGAATGGACCCACTTGTTCATCCCTAACCGCGTCTTGCGCGAACTTTCCGCGCCGCACGCGCTGCGGATCTTCCGCGCGCGCCTGTCTTTAGGAACCTTAATTCTTTTTACACTATTTTTGGATCCTCACAACCATTAAACCCCTTTTCTCTATAATTTTCCTGTATTTTTAAGAGCAAACTAATAAGCTCTTTATATCTCTAATATATATTTAGCGCTATCGAAAGTACGTCTTAATTTTTCAAGATCGTTGGTCTCTAAAAATGTCCGGAGTCACCAACCGATAGTCCACCAACACAGGAATATCATAGCAACTATAACATTTGAACGGTTAGTTGCAAAACTAAACTCAGTTCTTTAAGGAGAAAGGCATCCTCATCTTATTTGCCATATTGTTTATAATTTTGATTGCATATCTCAATATTTCATCATTGCAATGGGTTTTATTTACACAACGATACTTTTTTTCTATTCGTATTTTCTTCTATATTCGTACAGCTATTACAAACAATACTAACTACAACAATGTAATTATTTATAAATTCTTATTTAATGAGCGTTTTATTTAGAATAAACAGGGAACAAGCTAGACATTGAACAAACAGTGGGGTATGATCTGCAAACAATACCTCGAACTTCGCAAATATCTTAAAATAATATTTTTCCCATTTTCTATTCCTCCATGAGCTACGCCACTCTTTAAATGCCCTGGCTGCTGCATCGTTCCATTAAATATTATTTTTAAGGACTAAAACGTAGAAAAATATGCATAAACTATATATCAAGCGTGTTCAAGAGAAGACAAAGAATAAAATGGCGCAAATTATAAAAAATCAGTTTTCCCGATTCGTTCGTGTCCTCTCCTGAAGATTCTCCCGGAGCGTCGGCCAGGCGATCGCCTTCAAGCCCGGCAGAGGCGACGCCAGATCGCAACGCGGAGCGATGATGCAGGGCCATCGCGGGCTTTCTCCGAGGGGGAAAAAAGGCCAACGAGTCGCGCGGGACAGGCAATAAGACAAACGCAGCCCGCGCGGCGCGGAGAGGGCCTGCAGCGGGCGACCGCGCGCGATAACGAGGCTTCGGCATCGGGCGTGATTTGTGTAACGGCCCCACGCCGCCCCCGCACCGTCCGCGCGCCCCGCACCACCCCGCACCACCCCGCTCGCCATCGCCCCGCGACGCTCCACGGTGGTTTTGAAAGACGCGAAACGCGGACAAAATTCGGGTTTGAACTTTGTTCCATTGACGTGATTCAAGCGTGTACTCAACTATTTAGTGAGTAAATTTTTTTTGTTGGATTGTCAACAATTTTCATCATTAGTCCCGTAAGTGTTGTGCAGTTGGTTGTCCATGCCCAGGAACGCAGAGTCCCAGCCGGGACAAACTCGAAGATCCTGATCGTCTCCTGTTGTGTGGTAGTGTAGTTAGCATATATCTGTGTGTGTGTGTTTGTGTTAGTAAAAGAAGAAAGATTTCGAGCGGTGCATGACTCGTTTATTATGCTATCACTCTGGGGAAAACATAGATCTACCGACACTACCGACAGCGGCTGAATTCCGCTTAGCTATCTAGCTAGTGTTGGAAATTACCATCGTCGAGATTCGTTTCCTAGAACCTCTCGGTCAATGTCTCTGAAGACTTTGAAGCAATTCTGGCTCTGAGCTAAATTCAAGCGGTGATCATGTGGTGAAGACGAAATTATCATCCAGACAATTCTCAGCTTTGACCCACTACTCAAGTATGGGGATGAGGAAAGTCCGCTACCTTGAAGAATGAAACCTAGATTCATACGGTTTACGGTGCATCAATTGTGAATTTCGTTTAATTGCAGGACTATATTTTTGTCCGATTGCATCCCAAAGCGGACCACAGCGCGACCCTGCAGCCCCGCACCACGGCGCTCCTATCAGGTGCACCGCGCTCGTGGCGTTCCCTCGCCGCCACGGTACGGCACGGCGGGCAAGGACGCCCAGGGAATACAGGATGTTCCATTTTTAAAACGCGTTCTTCCTCTCTAGGGAAGCGAAGGCCTATTCAGTGCCAAGTGGGCAAAGAGTAGAATTAGCAGAAAACGTAATTGTGTTTTGGAGTAAGAGTCATTCAGAATGTGTGTGTGTGTGTGTGAGAGAGAGAGAGAGTGAAGTGACAGTGAGTGGTAGAGCGAGAACAACCGAGTGCGGAAGAGAGAGAGATAGAGGGGGGAACGTAAGAGATATAGCAGGCAAAATTGAGAAAAAGATAAAACAAAGTGAGGGGGATAGAAAGCAAGAGCGAGAGAGAAAGAACGAACGAACCAACCAACGAGCGAGAGAGAAAGAGAGAGAGAGGGGGTAAGAGAGAAAGAGAGAAACAAGGAGTGTGTGTGAGAGAGAAAGAGAGTGGAAAGCAGGAGCAATCGACGCTCTCTTGCAGATGAACACTTATTTTTCTAAAAATATGAGGAATCTTGACATGATGCTACTCACCAGATGATTGCCTCCCCTCACTTAGAACCATTGAAATTTGGTGTAAATGTTTTTTTCAATTTCGTTTCAAATTTCAATTTCAAGTGCAAAGTTTTCGCTTCAAATTTCAATATCTTAAACAGTTTCTTTGCTGCTTTTTTCTCTATACGCTTAAATGTTCTGGCACCGCTTCTGAGTCATCCTGTATATAACGCGGGTCTCCCTCGGAACTAATTTAAAAGCCGCGAGAGAAATTTTCGTTATCGTAGAGAATGCAGTATTTCACGAGACATTGTTCGACTGATACAATATACCAAAGTGGAGCAGCGATAAAGGTCGCGTTTTCCTTAGGTGCTATCCGGAACCACGGGGGAGAGGGGAAGTTGTCGTTTAAAGGCGACTTGTTACGCTATGGAGTCACGAATGAATCAAATGTACGTGACCAGCGGGGAATAGCGGAATAGCCTTGTTCTTAGTGTACTAAATATGTAACTCTATCTGGGATGAGCTAGTCGTTTAGCTCGTTCTTGTAACATTGTATTGTGTGCCGTGGGCAGATGCGAGTATGCCACTGAGACTTTGTCTTGATCTATTATAGTCTTCCAAAACAATACTGTCAGAATAGCAATAAACGTCTCCTGACACGTAAGCAATAACAACCTACATACATTTATCCATTGACACTCTCAACACGAACATTTATAAAAAATTCAACATTTATGCAAAATTACCAACACATCACTTGCATTTTTTCACATTTCCATCCTATCATCTTCATCATTATTCTATCTCCTCGAATTTGGTCTGGGTCACCGTGGGAGAGAGTACGTCTTCTATCTCACTCCGTCATAAGGGGTATACGCCAGGGAGGCTTTGCGAAACTTGCAATTGCACGGGAGTATTGCTAGGAAAAGGAATAACGTCTGGGAATGCATTTGAAAATATCGTACCTTACTACACAGGTCAACAATGTTTATTCGCCAGAAAAGCCAATAAGTGTTGAGAATAGAGTTGAGTGTGCTGATTTCAAATATAAAGTGTTTTGCTTATCACATACAGTTTCTCGGTAATCGTACTTTTATTGTTCTCACGGGACATGGTCTCCGCGAACTCGCGGTGGACATCTCTTGGGCGATACAAAAACATGAATCATATAGTGTCCTTCGCAGAAATAAGGCAGGGAGTGTCTCCTGTTGCGAACCGACCAAAACTGAGTACATCAACTGTACTTCAACATGCCAGTGCAGTGCATCTGACCGGGAGGTCCTAGATTCGAGTCCGGACAGCGCGCCGCCGCGGCGACAGGAGTTTTGTCAATAGCTTGAGAGCTAGGTCGAATTCAGTCTCTGTCTGGAGGAGAGTTCTAGCGGCCGGCTGCGCTGATCGGTAGTTTTCCGCGGTTTCTCCGATCAACACCAAACGAATGCCGGAACAGTCCCCTAACAAACGGGCCACGGTCCGCGAGCGATCTTTCCTTCCTCTTCCTTATCTAATCCTCACCCCTTACACACACACACACACACACACACACACACACTTACATTAACATGTACTACACTACCACACAGGCCGGGAGACCGGTCGGGGGCTTAGAACTTATCCCGGCTGGGGCGGTGCCTCACTGATGAGAGATACCTGGTAGGTGAAAACCCCGCTACTCGACGGTAGGTCGGCGCCGGATTTCGCCGTTCAGTGAATGAAGATCACCACCACCTCCCGATGAACAATATGCACTACATTTACGGGACTAATGACCTGAGTAGTTGACGCCCCCGGAATCAGTAATCAATCAAACAATTGAGTCTCAGTGAGTGCGTCCAATGAGAAAGACATGTGTCAACTGTTGAATATATTATAAAAGGTTGTATGACTTGGTTCATTGCTGTTTCAGTGCGGTGGACATTTATTTGAACGCAGAAGATTAGTGAGCACTGTCGTTTTTCGTATGCTGAATGACGCCTTCTCGTTACGGAGATTTTCAATTTCGCGAGTTTTACTTTCTACGAGGCATGAACTCGTTGTAATTGCCATAATTCTGAATCAGTCAATGACTTTGTTTTGTTGCAAATTGAGATATATCATGCCTTGTATGTGTCACAATCATCCAAATAACTTCTGTTATATTTGTGGTTCCTACCAAAATCTAATGGCGCATGATTTCCCTATGACATAAGAAGCTGTACCAGTTGTATGTGTATTTTGAATGCCTTCTAGATGATTAAGATAAAAGCTGGGCACCGTATGTTATTTGCCAAAGCATGTGCAAAATGGTTAGGAGATTGGGTGAAAAAAGAAATGGTATATGTCCTTTGGTATTCCCATGATTTAGCGTGAACCAATTAACCACTGTGTCAACCTACTGCCGCACACTGCATATTAAGCTTGGCTTTGTAAAAAGGTTTGGCAAAAGAAATCTGAATGGTTTCCTGTATTTAAGGGAAAAGTTTTGCAAAATATCTTCTGCCAAACTAAAAGGTGTTTTTTGTTGAACCGCAGATTAGATAGCTATTGAAGTACCCGGTATTTGAAGAACGGAAGTGATATCGAAAAGAGGGCATGGAAAAGTTTTCAGTGGTTTTTGCACAATTTTCTTGGTAATAAAATGTCATCTGATTACATAGAAGACTGTATGAATTACTAGATGCATATCAAGACATGGGATGCGCGTCACTGAAAATCCATTTCCTGCATTCACATTTAGACTTTTTTCCATTCAAACTAGGTGATATACGTGACAAGATGAGAGAGGTATCAGGACGTCATGGAGGAGAGGTACCAAGGCTTTTGGAATAAATTCTTGCTTGCAGACTATTGTTGGATGATTGGCCGTGATAACCAAAACATTTACAAAAGGAAATCAACAGCTGTGCATTTTTAGTTCACAATTTAGTTTTTTCTAATTTAACTTGTGACTTATCTTTACTATTCATCAACTCAATATTTACACATGGAATGTGTTAATTGTCTGTATATAATCTTCAAGTTTTGCATTTGTAGCCCCAGACATTGAATATAAGAGTATTTCCGAAAATGCTTTTTATTTCAAGAATGGAATGTGATAGGCAAAAATTCAAACCTGATTTGTTTTAAGTTAAAAAAACTTATACACGAACACCAGTTTTTGTCGGCCCGGTGGCCGAGATCGCTAAGGCAGTAGTGTCGTAGTGATCTCGGATCGAAGGGTTGAGGGTTCGAGTCCCGCCTTGGGCATGGTTGTATTTGTGTTCGTCCTTTCACCTTTTATCATCACCATATCGTTTCATCTTTGTAGTACCATACCGTTTACACCAATAGTGGTCGCTAATGACCTAGATGTTGATGCGACCTTAAATAAAAAAACCACCAGTTGTCGTCTCTGGGTATTAAATTTAGTTTCAAATTGTCGTCCTCTGTAATTTATTGATTTTATGAGAAGAATTGTTGACACTGAAACCTGATGCATTTGATTCCCACGTCATGTGTTATAATTACTACAGTATAATTAGACTTTGTAATAACGATAAGCCATACAATGTATTTAAAGCGCTTGAATTGAATTGAAGTTTAACGAATTGAATTGTTGGAACTAAGAATTCAATAAAATCGGCACATTTTTGTAACAAAAAACTGCAATGCAAAATTAGCGTATTTTTTCGGCAAACGCATTTTTTCTACAAAATTGATCAACGCACCCCCCCTCTCTTTTCCGCACTCGGTTGTTCTCGCTCTACCACTCACTGCCTCACTGTCACTTTGCTCTCTCACACATTCTGAATGACTCTTACTCCAAAGGGAAATTTTTTGTTGTCAAAAGAAAAGATTGAGAATCATTGTGATTTTAATTCAATTTTATCATAGTTTTAAAAATCACGATTTTGAGTTCATATTGCTCTGAATATGTTCACACTGAAGAATGAAGGAAAATACTAGTAGAATACTACTATATCTGTTTACTCAAGCTGTTGGATATGCGTGAAATAAGTTTAGGTTATCTGATTTTCAATTATTATTGATTTGTTCGAAGCATAAAGTTAACAGAACGTGTTCGAGAAAGTCAGGAAACAGTAGTGTAGCTTGAAAAGTTTCTGCGCATTTGGTCACATATAGTTCTTGCAGTTACATCAGTATGATACTGACAGTATCACAGACATGAGTACAATGTTCAGTTGACGAAGAAAGTGTGAAAACCGATTTTGCAATAGGGTGTTAAAGTAAAGTTTAAAAAAATATTGATCCAAAAGTTCGTAAATTGATTCTTAGCCATTCTCTTCTTTTTGAAATCTACATAGATTTATAATACTATTTGAGCCTCTCAAAATTTTTATTTCATATACATAAAGAATTACTTGTAAATACTTATTATTATTCCCAATGTAATTAGATAAAATGTAGTTGATAATTTTCTGGCCTTAAATTGTCTCGAGTTTAAAACAGTTAAAGGCCAGAAAATTATCACTACATATTACCTAATTACAATAGGAGTAATATCAAGAATCAATGGCAATAATTAATTATCAATGGGAGTAATTAAGTATCAATAGGAGTAATTAAAAATCAATGGATGTAATCAAGTATCAATTGAAATAATCACGTATCTGAAGACGCGAAAAATGTGAAATTTTGCTAGTGACCACTACTCAATTAATAAGGTGTTTGAAAATAATTTTAAAACATGTATAACAAATTAAAAATTTGTCATATTTAAGTAAGGGATCTTTTCTGAGAAATTGAGTTTCACATAATTAATTTACTCCTGTGGACCAACCTGTTGTGTTTAAGAAAATTACAAAAATGTTCTTAACTTTGCCCACGGTCAGTGATTTGTCGTTTCTACCGTATTATAATTAACCCATTAACGCCTAAATTATTTTTTTTTTCGCTTTTCTTAGAGTTTTAAGGAACATGGCTTCAATGCGTAGAATATAGCATAAAGAAATTGATTTCAACATAATCGGAGTCATAATGACTGAAATAATGACTGTTGCCAAAAGGCAACGCTAGGCGCCTACACTACCCACTTTTTGACTCTGAATGAAAACACATAGTATACAGTTTAAACAAACTTTATTCACTGATTTGATAGTGTATATTAATATTTACGTTTTAATTAAACTTATTAAAAGAACTAACGAGAATGGAAAGGGATGAAACAATCAATGCACAATCCAACGTTGCATTTTACACACTCTGTTCTCACAATTGATGTACAACCACGTAAAGCGCATCTTCTCTTTTTCTTCTTCTCAATGTGCCGAGGAAGATGATCAATTCGATCAAATCGTATGGAGTCCGACACTCGGCTATCTGTAGACGCTGGTGAACAGCTTGACCTGCCCGCTGCTTTGGGCAGCGCACCGTACATCCGCAAATATACACAGGCCACTTCTCTCTTGAAGTCTAATTGAGGTATTCGCTTCTTTGTTACTTTGTTGTACAGAATCCAACTGTTTTGAATTGCCACATCCAGCATCCATGTAATCAATGGCCAATACCATTTTTACTCCTGATTCCAACGCGGTAACAACTGAGATTTTGGTCCATTTGATCTGTACCTCCCATGTATGAATTATATTTTGCAATTACTTTCGGCCTTCGAATCATTACATTTTTCTTTTCACGTTGGGAGAATCTCTTTACTTTACCTTCTTCTTGGGTGCCACAAGAAGAGGAAATCATGGTCACGGCTGCATTGTCCATCCATCGGACGTATAACTGCCCGTCATTTTTCTCCATTGCAGTCTCAAAATAACCTCGGTCCTTTTTTGAGAATGTCTGCTTACTAGTCAATGGGCACATTTTAGGAATACGGTTTTCTCTTATTGTTCCAATAGCTGAATAACCTTGAAATGTCAAGTACGAGAATAAAGCAGGGCAGGAAAATAAGTTGTCCATGTAGAAAGTATATTTCAATTGCCTCTTTTCAACAGGAAGCTCATCGAGTAAAACTATGAGGGGGCTAGCAGCTTTTCCAAATAACTTTTCGTACTCTGGGCTTCCTTTAGGCCCCTTCCCTTGGTACAGTTCAAAATTTACCAAGTAGCCATCTTTAGTATTGAGGCTCCATATTTTATAACCAAATCTGATTGGTTTGCCTCGAATGAACTGTTTGCAACTGTGTCTCCCAAAGTATTTTACCATACATTCATCATACGACAAATTCTCTTCTGGTACAAAGTTATCAATGCATCGTCTCTTTAACATCTCCATAACAGGTCGAATTTTCCAAGCCTTGTCATTTTTGTTTAGTTTAGTGTTATCTTCACAGTGCAAAAATCTACAAATCTGAAGGAACCTGTCTCTTCGCATAGCCTGAGACAGCTACATTCCTCATATCATCTCCAGTATCCCAGTAATGCCGTTTTGATGGTAGTGTGTTGTATCCACTAACAAACAGAATACCTATAAAACATCGAATTTCATCTGCAGTTATTTTTGGATCAGGGCAATTCAAGAATGCAGCGTATTTATTTGTTTCCACAACTAGGTGCTCAATAAGTTCATTATCTATGAACTCTTCAAAGATTTCTGTGATGGACATATCTTTATATTTCAAGTAATTCGGCTCTGGAAATAAAGTAGGTTTCTCCAAGTCAAAATCCGCGCCTTCTTCCATAGAGGAATGAAGACACGTTTTTCCCTTTCCCTCTCTTCAATCCAATTCTTTGTACAGTCACTAGTTGGAACACGCCTACCAACCTCTGATGCTGCTGTGTTCGCTTTAGATGTGGATGGCAACGTCTCGTCCACGTCGTAATTGATACCCAACCTCTCATTGTTGGTCAGTTTTATCTCTGCGCCAGCTCGCAATTGTCGAGATGTAAGATTGTCGACTAATCTAAATAATAACAATAATGATAATAATAGTAATGATAATAGTAATAGAAACAATAATAAAGCAGTAAAATATTAAAAATATATTAGTTACAATATAGCCTACCTCTCGTCACCTTCTTCCGCAGAATCTTGATCGGTGTCAAAGTTCGGTTCGGGTGGCTCGATAAAAATATCATCAATATCTGCTTCAATTTCATCATTTTCCAGAATATCGAGCGCTTCAGCAAGAGAGAAGCCTCTTCTGTTACCAGAAGTAAAATATTACGTAATTGATGTAGAATGACAATAAAGCAACTACAAGCGCCTAGCGTTGCTAAAAGTTAACACTAAAGTTGAAATACGTGAGGCATGGCCAAATCTAGTTAGATGTTACGTAAAACCTACTCTACATACGAATTGAAGTATTTTTAATGTTATTAGGAAGAAAATACATAGAAAGCCGTAAAGATCACCTCAAAGTTTTACTTACTCGAAGCGAATGTCCATTTTTTCAAGTCAATTTGCGATGCTAAAACTTTCAACACGTCTGGACACGGAGTCAATAAAGCAAACAATCAAAATCGACCACGGTCACATGGAGCATGCTTCTCCAATTGATTAAGATGTTCCATAAAGAAAATTGGCGCGCACGTGTTCACTGGCGGGCTTTACAAAAACATGGCCATTTCCGTTGCCAAAAGGCAACGCTCGGCGCTAATGGGTTAATGTTAAAGAATAAATATTTGAGTTTTATCACTAACCTTTTTTTAATTCAAGCGAAATTAATATCGTTTATACATTTATGTATATGGTAGGAGGACGGGAGGGTCTGAAATTGAATTGAAAGGATAAGTAAATGTCCCAGAATTTCAGTGCGGTATTTGTACACTTTGAAATAAATATTTAAGGTACGAGAATGTGGGAGCAATGCCCCGAATTCCATTCAAAGGGAATTTCGACAAGCAAGATTTTATCGTCAGTGAAGTCGAATGCTTTTGAAATATCTAAAAAATATGACAATATGAATCGCCATCTTGCTGAAAATATTTTTTTCGTGTTTCTTGCAACACGCCCTCTTTGCATTGAGCCCTTCTGCGCATTGAGCTTATACTACATAAGTAGTAATCCTCTATTAACGTCATGTCGCTGTCAGTCAATGCCTTTTATCCCTTCGGCCAGGGGCTCGGCGCCGTTAGTAACCGAGGTTCCTAGAGAGTCACCCCTCCGAGTTGCCGTCTCTTTTTATTATAAATTTTATTTTTATTAATACCTATTTGCATCTGGGATGGCTCATGGGCAGCGTACTAGCTTCCCGTGCTGTTGTCCTGGCTTCGATTCCCGGTCGAGGCAAAAATAGAGTTGTATCTTTCCTTTAAAATCGTCCCAGTTTCTGTAGCTGTGTGAGGAAGAAAAGCTCGAGCAGGCGGATCTTGCTAGTTACGGTGAAGCGAATACGTCATGTTCGCCTCATGTCGCTCTTACCCCCAAGCATGAAAATTTAACTAGGCCCAGGCATGAAGGACACCGGTTGCTGGCCGGCGAAGTCGGACTACCGACCCAATAATGCCAAACACATACATACAATAATATCTATTTATTATTAAATTGTTTAGGAAAAATCAATAAAGTAATTTTTTATTCTTATATTAATGAGCTGGCATTACATCTCGCTTCATCAACTCAATGTAGTTTTCAAAGATTTCGAGAGGCATATTAAATATCTCGTAATACACACATCGTATTTTATTGTATTAACAATAAATGCCACCAAAAAGGGGAAGTAGGTTTGCTAGTTCGTTGTTGTTTTCTTAACTCACTGGATTGTCTTCTATGAGAGAGTTATTATAACTTGTTAGTGAAGTTGCGTTAGGCGATCATACACGAAAACTACTGTCTTCTTGTGTTAAAAAAGTTTCAGAGTAATTATTGAACATATCTAAAGACTGTTATTAAAATTATCTAATATTTCTTTGTTTCGGCATGCTCTTCTATAAATTCAAGTTCGTTTCCCTTCTACTGATTTATCACGAATAACGTAGACAGATGTGTCATAAATCAAAATAATTCGCTCTTAAAATGTCATTGAGTATTCCCGCGAAGTCGTAAATTGTTCTTGATCTGTTTCGCATTTGATTGGCATTTATGCATGAGCTTTTTCTAAGCGAGATATTAACGTCACTTTCTTTACTGCTTTAACATTCTGGGTGTATCAATAAAATGCCATGGGTCATTTTATAATTCTACCTTAGTCCAGTATGTAATGTATGAATATGAAAATGGATTTTACGCAAACGAAAATAACTAATATTATGTATTGTATGTATACTATTTGTTTGGGCGAACTTGGCATATTTATTTTCTTTCCTCCTCATATTTTGTATGTGAAAAAAGGGAACAAATTTTCAGGGAGATAAATAGTTATTTATCTTGGACGAGGTTAAAAGAGACCATTACATACTACCGCGCGCAATTATATAATTACTAACGAATATATAATGTTATTTCAGCCAAGAGTTTATTATGTTTATTAGATAGATACATAATCTTATCCGATCGCCATTTTATGCCAATATGATTAATACCACGGTATTTTATATTCACTTCGGCAGTATCCTTTATAACAACGCCATTAATGAGCCATTTCATCCACTACAGGAAGCTTTACTATATAAACTATAATAATGAATCATTTCATTTAAACCGAACACATATGTAAACAACATAAAAACGATCGGATAAAATCCCATAGCACTGAGCGCTAGAAGTTTCTTTGAGAACATTTTGCATTATTACTTTGAAAAACAAATGCTGTGTAGATTTGTATGTGTAGTATGTGGAGATTTCAATATTGATTTTCTGAGCGAATCCCACGAAAAAGAGCAGTTTCTCAATTTAATTCATTCTTTTAATTTAGATATTACAGTGAACGTACCTACACGGAATACTCTTAAATCACAAACAGCAATAGATCAAATTATAATTAACAAAACCACAACTAGATATGAAATAATAACGAATAATCTAGGTTACAGTGACCACGATGCACAAATTCTTACAATTACTAATAACATGAATACTGACACAACAAATAAAACACGCATGTGCAGAGCATTTACTACAGTTAACATAAAGTTATTTACGGACTACTTGCTGAAAGAATCATGGGAGGCAGTATATAACGCTATTGACACAAATGAAAAATATAATTTATTTTTCTCAAAGCTTTCATTTCTCTTTAACGCATGCTTTCCTATTAAAAAGAGAAAATTAAACATTTCACGAAAAGTAATACTTGGATCACAAAAGGAATTAGAACATCGTGTAAAAATAAACGTACTCTCTACTTTATTTCTAAACGTCATGACGTATCTCAAGATTTCCTTATCTACTTTAAAAAATACAAAACATTGTTACGAAAAGTCATAAGGCAGGCTAAAATCATGAAAAACGATCAGGATATTATAAAATCAAATAATAAAACAAAAGCAATGTGGAATATAATAAACAATACTACCAAATCAACTAGAAAATCCGTAGAGAATGTTGTTTTAAAATATAACGATATAAATGTGAACGATCCGGCAACAGTGGCTAATCTCTTTAACCAATACTTTTCGAGAATTGCTGTCGATCTCACTAAGAGTCTTCAGCCACAAAATTCAAAAACAGACAGTTCACCCAAATTTTAGACACAATGTTCGTTTCCGAAACTTCTTCCTATGAAATTCTCAAAATAATCGGTAAACTAAAAAATAAATATTCGTCCGGTTTAGATGAATTCCCAGATTCTTTGTTAAAGACTTGTGCGTATGCCATTATACACCCGTTAACTCACATATTTAATGCATCTTTATGCACTGGAACGTTTCCAGATATTTTCAAAACAGCTAAAATTAAGCCGCTTTTCAAAAAAGGCAACAAAAATGAAATTCAAAATTATCGGCCCATTTCTCTTCTATCAGTTTTTCAAAAATATTAGACAGACTTTTTACGTACGAATGGAAACCTTTCTCACTAAACACGACGCGCTTTCAGATTGCCAACATGGATTTAGAAAATCAAAATCAATGGAAACAGCTATATTTTCTTTTCTTAAAGATGTCGCCTCATCATTGGATCAAAACGAGGCACCTATTGGATTATTTTTAGATCTCTCAAAAGCTTTTAACGTCATTGATCATGACATTTTACTTTCCAAATTACCTTCATATGGAATTCGTGGTATTGCTCTAGATTGGTTATGTTCGTACATTAAACAACGATCTCAGAGAGTTGAAATACCTTACTGGAATGATGGAACATTACGTACGCACCTTTCCGACTCTTTGCCCATTGCATGTGGAGTTCCTCAAGGATCGATTTTAGGCCCTATTCTGTTCCTACTTTACGTAAACGATATGCCCTCGACGATTCGAAACGGAAGAACGGTTCTCTTTGCGGATGATACGAACATCCTTTGCAATAAAGAAACCGTAAATAGTACAATATCAGATGTTTCAAATTGGTTCCGAAATAACAAATTAATAGTAAACGAAAAGAAAACGGTTTTAATGCAGTTTTCCATATCAAATAAACTCTTCTGTGCTCCATTGAAAATGAACAGTGTACCATTGACTGATGTTAAGGCAACAAATTTTTTTAGGTCTCTCAATTCAGTCAAACCTTAAATGGAACGTCCATTTAAATGAATTGAACACAAAATTAAGTTCATTATGCTACGCGTTCAGAATTCTTGCAAATTCACTCAGCCTTCATACTGCTCGTTGTGTATATTTCGCGAATGTTCATTCCCGCCTCAGATATGGCATAATATTCTGGGGAAATACATCTTTTAGCTCCCAGACTTTTAGATTACAAAAACGAATTGTTCGAATAATAACCAAATCCCACCCACGTGATTCATGTAAGCCTCTTCATTAATCTAGGAATTCTACCATTACCGTGTCTATTTATTTACGAATCAGTGGTTTTTGTAAAAAATGACTTGCTCAAGGGCGGGAATATTTTTTCAGAAAATGCCGAAGTCTATCACTATAACACTCGACGTAGAAATCATATTCATCAGGTGACAGTATCAACAGCTCATTACAAAAAATTCACATACAATACATGTACATTATTTTACAACACTTTGCCAGATGACATTAAACGATTAAATTCAATAGAAAAGTTTAAATCCAAGTGAAATCGTTTCTGCTGCATAACTGTTTCTATACAATTAGAGACTATACTGAGCATCACAAGAAAAGTAACATTAATTTTAACAATGATACATAATGCATTAATTACCATTTGGACTGTATAAATGAGTATAAACAACCTGTAACAACTATTGTAACACAGCTTCCGGGTCAACGACCCCCATCTCGATCAGGTTTTTCGTCCAGTTTCCCTGATCCATTGAGCAAATGCTGAGATGGCCCCTTGTTTTGCTTCTGGACATAAATGTAACTTCATTTTCTGTGCACGTCTTCTAGAATTCAGTGGGAAATACAATTATTCAAATTATCGTTTCCATGTTGTCGCGGCAGGAAGTAATAAGAGCCAAAATTTATTGCTTATTTATCGTTGAAAATAGATTTTATTACATGGGAGTTTTTTTGTTGTTTTTTTCTCCCTTTCAAAATTCAAAATTTATTGCTTATTTACCCTTGAAAATAGATTTTTTTACATGGGAGTTTTTTTTTCTCCCTTTCAAAATTCAAAATTTATTGCTTATTTACCCTTGAAAATAGATTTTTTTACATGGGATTTTTTTTTGTTTTTTTTCTCCCTTTCAAAACTCAAAACTTATTGCTTGTTTATCCTTGAAAATAGATTTTATTACATGGGAGTTTTTTTTCTTTTTTTTCTCCCTTTCAAAAATTCAAAATTTAAGTAGTATATGACTTAGTGTAGGGATCACAGAATTTTGAAAATGTGCACACATTTCAGTTTTCCCCATAGCACGTCATACGCAGTTTTAACTGTTTTTTTGACGTAAATAAATAAATAAATAAATAGATAATCGAGTATAGTGTATTAAAAGATCTCTCCATTTACAATTACGATTTTTTCACGCATAAAAACTTTTTTTTAATATTATAAAATATTTCGCCCAAATTAGATCTGTACTGGTTTAGTACCGCTAAGAAGTATTTGGGTATCTATTAATTTGTTTATTGTATTTGATTAAACTTCGGGCGCTCGCACGATTTAGTGCCACGGGTGCGATCGCGAGGCGGTATTTTGGCCGCCGACGAACACTCTTCTCATTTCTCAATATTACAGCTTCTCTTGTTCGACAGTCAAGAATTTATTAAATAACATCAACTGTGCATTGTAATAGGTTAAAAATTTATTGAAATTATTTTAATCATTCTCCAGAAAAGAAATTTCAGAAGATAATCTGAAAAATCAGCCTTCTATTTGACTACACAAAACACGATGACAAATACATACAATGTAATAACGGCATAATAAAAATCTAAATTAAAATTTAAAGAAGTAGGAAGGTAAAATCTAATAAGTAATATGAAAATGGTAAAGAGGGGGAGAAGGAATGTGTAGATAGCTAAATATGTTGTAATAAACCGAGAATAGTTAGTATTGGGAATGTAGATTACTAAAATCTGTAATCACTGTAATCTGTAATCACCTACGCATTACACGTAATGAACAATCAATTCATTTAATTTTCACAATATTTACCATAAGGGGATTGCTATAACATTTTTATCAACCGATATATGAAAAGTATTCTCACATATTCATCACACTCGTGAAAAAAACTGGAACACGCGTGATCGCGAGGCGGTGTATATGTCGCATAGAGCGAAGACTGACGACGTTGGTCACATTTGCGCAAATTTGGAACAAATGTGAGTGGGTCTTGGAGAAGACGTTACTGTTATCTTGTGTCTCAATAGATAACTAGAGAATACTTGGCCTCTCGCCACTTTGTTTCGCACAGCTCTAGAGATTTTCTTTTACACTTTCCCGAGATTTTCTTTCTCACAGATCTAGAAACTGAGACGATTGCATTAGAAAGCTACAACTCTATTTTTGCTCCGACTGGGCATCGAACCCAGGACCGCACTATGGAAAGCATGCATGCTGTCATCTGAGGGGCTATAAAAAGATGATGATGATATGAAATGAAAGATGTTTAATCAATGATGGAATAAGAGACAGAGGAAATGGATGATCCCGAGAAAAACTTCTACATACTCAGTAACATACCGAAAACGTCACATGACCGAATTTGGCTAGCTGAGTAACAATAACAACCGCCTTGCTATTGCTCGCTGATAAGCATTCGTCTGGCATTAAATAGTTTAACATGACCTTCGTGCCTAGCTTTATTAGATGAAAAAGATTAAGGGGAAACATAAAGCCCTCTTTCCCCAAATTTGGCTGTATATTTTACACATTATCGCCGAAACTATTCAACCTAGAGCTCTAAAATTTTAGGACCAGTTTTGTGAAAATATTTCAAATAATTGCACGTATATTTTCATCTCTTGGATAGTTTTCATGATTTACATAATATTTCAAGTAAAAGTCAAAATGTTTATATTAATTTTTCTGTACTTTTATACAGAAGTAGTGAAGTATTAAACTTACTGTACTCATTTTGTTACTACATATTCATTATTACTTAATTGATATCCTACAATCAATTGAAAATTATCGCTAAAGTAGTTTCAGAGAATGGGACAAATGTGTTTTTTATAATGATATTTTTCAGAAATCAGTGCCGACATGTCGACGTTAATCATTCAACGCAACCAATCAATTCGTCATGATAAGTAAAGAAAACACGTTTACCGCGTAAATACTCATAGAACGTAAAGTATGGTTGTTTCTCTAGCACTTTGTTAAAAAAGAACCTTATAGATGAATTCGTTCAAAGGATATAAAGTAAATGGGTGATTCGTAACATAAATGACATTTTGACATACACAGTTAAAAGAAGAAAAATTAAAAAGTGTTAAAAATATGTGTATTACAATGATGAATACATAATTTTGTTAAAAAATTCTAAATATTTTTTTTAATGTTAAAATCTCCAAAATTTAAAATTTCAGAATGTTGCTTTCTTGCTCACCTTAAGAAGATAACCGTGAGTTCGTTCTGGACCGTAGATTTCTACTACCTTCATTGATTTTTCCCTCGCCATACCATACGTTCCTATTTTAGGGAGTTTCACGAGTCACTATGGCATTCATCGATATGCGGGAAATATAAAATGTGGTCTTGTAATGGCGTAAATGCCTCTGTAGCCACATAGTTTCCGCTGTCTGGAGGAGAATTCTAGCGGCCGGCTGCTCTGATCGGTAGTTTTCCGTGGTTTCTCCGATCAACACCAGGCGAATGCCGGAGCAGTACCCTAACAAACAGGCCACGGACCGCCCGCGATCTGTCCTTCCTCTTCCTTGTCCTGTCCTCTCCCCTTTCACACACACTTACACTAACATTCACTACAATACCACATATTCCGGTAGGTCGGCGCCGGATCTCGCCATCCAGCGGGGGAAGATCACCGCCATCTCCCGAGAGGAAAACATGCACTATACTAACGGAACCAATGACCGAAGCAGTTGACATGGCCGGAAACACGAAAAAATCAATCAATCACATAGTTTTCTGTGATGTGTTTAACATCTATAGTAAATGACCTACCATTAAAAAAATATATCGGGTACGCAACCAGTACGGTACTTGTGGAACAAAATGTTTCCTGGAGCGGCCTCCGCGTCCGGCGCCGTCACCCGTCTCCGCACGGCGGCCGCTTCCTCCTAATCACCCGCGCCATTAAGCCGTAAATGCGACGCAGTCCCGATGTCGCCTCGGATAAGCCGCGTAGGGCTTCATGCAGGATCTATAAAGCTGTTGGCAGCGTCTTCGCCAGTCCTAACAACACTCAATAACGCCATTAATCTCGTTGCTTTTGCTTTGTCCGTTGAATGCCTCGGCCGCGCGATATTTCCCCTGCCTGATTTACTGCAACTATTTATGTATTAATGGATCCCCGTGTAAGGGGACCCGCGGGAGAATTAAACCGTCAGAATAAATCTTTTGCGGTGGCGGCGGCGCGCCGCGTACACTCGAGGTGGAGCGGGCCGTCGGCGACGGGGATGTTGGAAGTGGTGTTAGCATGGAGGGGAAGGTGGAGGAAGAGATGGAACACGAGCGGGCTGTGGAAGCAGTGCTGGACGACGGTGTCCAAGGGTATTTCTGTGAGGTAGAGGATACAGTAAGGGAGTGAAACCGAGGGTCTAGTGGGAGCGGGGAGGATGATGAAGGCAGGTGGAGAGGAGGAGGGGAATGGAAGGGGAGGAGCGATGGGTTCCACAGAGTAGGGGAGGGTAATGAGCGGGGGAAGAGAGGACGTGCTGAATGCAGGTGCCGAGGGTGGATGTAGAGTGGAAGGGTGGAGAGGAGGGAAAGAAGGGAAGGGCGGGCGATTGGGAGGGGGAAGGAGGAATGAGAAGTGGAATTTTGTGATGGAGATTGGACAAGTGGTGGTATGGTGCGTACAGGAAGTGAACCGATGTAACGATGGCTTCGTTGGGGACGTTGTATTGTTGGACGTGTGATAGACATGAAGAAGGATTTATTGCAATGTTGTGAAGTAAGAAGACCTGGCAATGTCAGTAAGGTAAGGGAATGTAGATCATTGTAAGCAGAGGCATGCGCAACATAAAAACAAGATAGGTCAACTCCACTTCTGGACCTTCTCAACTTTTCAGTTATTTTTAAAATTTATTTTTGTCCGGTTGTAGGGGGGATCACCTTCGATTTGGTCGCATTTTATCGTTTTTCGTACATGTTGAGCTATTTTCGATGATTTTGAATTTTTCTTATTTTTAAAAGTTTCTATGAGAAATTGAGTGTAAATTACTTAGTTTTCAAAGAATTGACCGCCTTGCCCCGAATTAGATTGTTACACTGCAGGACACATTGTAGTACAAACGCACTCAATTTAATAATTCCGTTATTTTATGGGTAAACTCATTGACTCGGTATTCATAAATAATAAATCTCTAGACAGAATTTCAAGTAACTCCGTTTCAAAAGTAAAATTTAGATAAGTGAAAATATGAAGTACGTTTAAAATGTGTTATTTTTCAATTTTTGGCAAAATGTATAGTTTTTTGCAAACAATTGAAAAAATAAAAACAATTAATTTCAATTATTGAAAAATAACTTATCAAGGAGTTAATGACTTCACTACAAGCGTCGACTTTTACAATTTAGTAAAACGACCAAGTTTTTCAAATTTATTATCATTAGTGAATAAGCCAATACTCAAACAGATATGGTAATATTATATAGGAATAGACTGTGACCTTTCGTTTATCTTCACTTTAAATCTCAAAATGTATCTCTATGGTCCATAGAGCATTTTTATCAGGGATTTAACACATTTACAGAAATAAAATGTCTTATTAGGTGAGGCAATGGGGTCCCTTTCAAAATTTTCAGGGATGCCATAGTCCCTCCAACAGCTCCCCTGTTCGCACGACTGATTATACTGTAATGTGGGGCAGCGATGACTTCGGAAGTAGCGGTGTACGTGAGGGTGAAGCTGTAGGATTATTGTTTCCGGGCGCGTCAACTGCTAAGGTCATGAGTCTCATAAGATTAGTGCATTTTTCTATGACGGTAGATGGCGGTGATCTACCCCGCTGAATGGCGAAATCCGGCGCCGAACTATAGGGTAATTTGTAGGGGTTTCCCCAACCAGGTACCTCCCGCCAGCAGCGCACGGCGCCAACCGACACATGCTTCTCTCTGGTCTCCTGATATGTGAGATAGTGTAGTGTGTAGTGCACGTAAGTGTGTGTGTGTGTGTGAAAGTAAGGGGAAAGGATAGGAGAAGCGGAAGGAAAGATCGCGCGCGCGTTCATGACCCGTTTACTAGGGTACTGATCCAATATTTGCCTATTGTGATGATCGGAGAAGTCACAGAAAAACTACCGATCAGAGCAGCAGGCCGCTAGAATTCTCCTCCAGACAGCGACTGAATTCGATCTAGCTACCTAGCTAGAGTTGAAAGTCATGCCACAGTCGGGACTCGAATCGTAGGACTTTCCGCTCAGAGGCACTGCAGTTACGTTAATTGTGTGTGGTATTTTACGACTCGTACGTGTGTAAGGGAGATGGGACAAGGATGAGGAAGGAAAGATCGCCGGTTCTCCGAGGCACGTTAGATAGGTTACTATTCCGTTATTCGTCAGGTATTGATCAGAAAATCCTGCGTGTAGAATTCTCTTCCAAACAATGCCGCTTCGTCCCAGCTACCAGTATGTAGCAGGTGTCAAAATTCCGCCTCTGTCGGGACTTGAACCAAGCTCTTCTTCACGGGAGAGGGTGCTGCTTGAACGCTAGGACCTCCCAATCAACGACGCTTTAGAGGCAACGATGTTGCCACCGAGCTATCGCAGCCGGCGCGTCGGAAAGTGCTAGCTGTCGGCCCGCGCCGCCTAACAGGCCGTCGTTATTCCTGCCACTTCGCCCTCCCGTCCTCTCCCTCTCTCCCCCACTTCCTCCTGGGCCGGCCCTCACCGCCCGATAAGAATCTCGACGACGCGCCGGGCGCCCGGCGCTGTTCCTGTCCGCGCCGCTGCCCGCTGCCGCTGCCCCTGCCCCGGCCAGGCCCGGCCCGCCAGCACCCGAGCAACCCCGCGACGGGACAGGTGGAATGGGGGGACAAGACAATACAATACGTGATGCTCGCACCCCGCGATCAACTAGGTGAAGACGAAGTGTCGTAAAAGGCTTTAGCTTTTAGAGTAAACTTAGGCAATGACATATTCCTAAGTATTTTGCTGCGAATAGTTGTCTCTTTCGATTCATCTTTGCTTCTTTTCTTCCCATGTTCTTGTACTTCTTACACTCCTTATGGGAACAATTAAACCATGCTGCGGATAAAGTGATTTTTTTCTTTATCGTATTCGTAGTGAAGTCATGTTTTGGAATTCTTTGATAGAAAGAAAGTTTTTTCTCATTGAGCTCCTGGGATATTTTCACAATTTTCTCAAACGTGCCTCTACAGTTTTTCTCTAACTTTTTACTTTTTAGTTTTGTCCGTACTCTCATAAAAATAGTAGGTCTGATTATCATTAAATTATTTGAATGTTTGAAGTTTTTCGGCGCCTTCCTACAGCTACATTCCTGAAGATGGAGATTTTTCTTAATACAATCTATTCCTCAATATTGGATCTTTAATTCATGTTTCGTGTTACTGTGTTTCGAGCTCAAATGCCAGCCTGGGAATATATTTTTTCTTTAAACGTTTTGTCCGAATGAAGCGCAACTCACAGAACTGAATGACAGCAAGCCGGTCAATTGTTATAGTTCGTTAATTATTATGTGCCAGTCTACTCCTTAAAATATTCTAAACATGTGTTTGTAAGAAGTAACAAATAATTCTAAGAGCGTTTAGAAGTTATCAGCCTGAAGTTATCAGCAAATTTCTGTAAAACGCCTAAAAAACGAAAGTTGGTCTCATTGTCCATGAATCCAACAATCTATTCCCAAGAAAAATTCCGATGACCGGGAATCGAACCACCTCCCGAAGATAGAACACTGAGCGGTCAGCGGTCAGCCGTAAAACCAGTGGAATGTGCCTGAAACACTCTAAGCCCATAAGAGGACGGAAGTCGTCGGCGACGGGTAGCAACTAAAAGTCCTTCAGTGATGGCTGCATTCAGCGGGGTCGAGATGGTGCTATATTCCACGCAGTGGTAGCGAGATTCCAAGTAGTGATATATTGGAAGTGCCGCCTCTAATGGTGCTGATGGGTTGAGTGAGAAAAGTGGGAACTGTCCCGATCGTTTTATTCTGTAGCACCGTGCAATAAACGACATCACTTGCAGTGACTTTCTGCTCGCTGTCATCTGCTTTCCGATTATTGACTGAAAGATTGATTATTTCATGTTTCATTATTTCTGAGTCCGTTAACTGTTATAGCCCCGTAAGTTTAGTACATGTTTTGTAACAGGAAGTTGCTGTGTTCTTCCCCCTCTGGATGCAAAGATCTGGCTCCGAATTAAAAGTCGAATTGCAGGATTTCCCCTATCCAG
Source organism: Teleogryllus occipitalis (assembly GCA_011170035.1). NCBI lineage: Eukaryota > Metazoa > Arthropoda > Insecta > Orthoptera > Gryllidae > Teleogryllus > Teleogryllus occipitalis. The sequence continues at coordinate 150,438 of BLKR01014809.1, read as the reverse complement.
GTATCTCCCTCAGCAGCGCACAGCTCCGGCCACGACAAACTCTAAGCTCCCGAATGGCCTCCCGATATTTGTGATAGTGTAATGCATGTAAGAGTTAATGTGTATGGGGTGGTGATAGGACAAAGGAGAGGAAGAATGAATCGCGCACGTTCCAAGGCCTGTTGGTTACGGTACTGCTCCGGCATTCGCCTGGTATTGACCGGAAAATTACCGACAACTACTGATTAGAGCAGCAGGCCGCTAGAATTCTCCTCCAGAAAGCAGCTGAATCGGACCTAGCTATCTCACTAGTGTCGGTCATTGCTACCGTCGAGACTGGAATCCCGGTAAGAGGCACTGTAGTTCGTCCGCCCCTTCCCAATCCCTTCCCCAGCACTTTCTCTCCCCGCCTGTTCTCCCCTTCTCTTCACGATTCTCATCCTTTTCCGCTTAATGTAGCCGAGTTACCCATCTATACCCTCGCCCTTTTTTCCCGCCTGTTCCCTGCCAATTCTCCCGCCAATTCTCTCGCCATTTCCTTACTCATCCCCGGCAATTTTCCAAGCAATACCACCGCCCATTCTCCCGCTCATTCCCGGTCCCATTATTCCTCCTTTTCTCCTGCTCATTCCTCCGCCAATTCCCCTACTCATTTTCTCGCCTATTTATATGACCTTTCTCTCATTTATTGTCTTGCCCATTCACACGTCCATGCTCTTGACCAGTCCCCCTCTCACTGCCTGCACATTCCCCGCATTAATCCCATATCTTCCTCCACCCTTCCACATCCCTGCCTCAGTCCTTTCCGAGAATACGTTAACATGCAGCCATGCCCAGCCACCGACTACATATCGCAGCGACACAGGTTAATGCGGCCATACGCACTCCTACAATGCGATTCAAATTATTCAATGGTCTCGCGAACTCCTACACACTCCTATACTCTTAAAAGAGTTCCATAACACAGGCACACAAATAAAGAAGTTGTCGGACTCAAAGACTTGACACATATTTCTCTATGTAATTCAACGCGCCGAATCCGAATCTGAAGTCAGAATTGCGCTTTAACTCTCCAATTTTTTTAAATCTCAAAAAAACATCGTGAAATTGTATTTTTTTTGTTTTCGGGGGTTGTTGACAGACCCAAAGACTTGATACACCTTCCTCTATATATTTTGAAGCGCTGAATCTGAAGCCTGAATTGCGCAACCACCTTTGATTCTTTTTAAATCGCAAAAAACCATCCCCATCCAACCCCCGTGTTTCGTCAACATTTACACTATTTCCAGGGCACACTGGCCAGAGCCAAGTACTCAATTGCTATCGCGTATTCGGCTTAAACCTCGGGAACTATACGGAACTAAAAACGAGATTAAGGAAAAAAACATTTTGAATGAATAAATAAACCAATAAAAACTAAATACATAAATAAAAAAACATAGAAACATAAACAATGAAAATTCTAAATGATTAAAGTGCATCTAACGACATGAATCCGGGTCCTGAAAATGAAGCTGATTTCAGTTCATGGGAATTCTGTGAGTAACAGAAAAGAGTGAGAGAAGAGAGCCGTGCGGGGCCTTTCCGTGGGCAGCGGCCACCCACAAAGCTGCCCGAGCGCGTAAAGTTGTCGCGATCTGATATCTCCGCCACGAGAGCTGTTTCCGGCGGACTGCATTACTAGTGACGGAAGACGTCCCCGTAAAACGTACCGAAAACGGGACGCTGTGGTTCTGACAGTTGTTCTCAGTTTCTGAATTGTACTATTCAAGCGGCGTTGTTCTTGAATAAACCAAAAACGTGGAACCCGGAAATCCAAGCATTTATTTTACTGAAAAAAGGCAGGAAGAAAAAATATTATTAACTAAGATACCCATGCAAAAAGGCATGGGTATCTCGTGGTAAACTGTGGAAAAAAGGCACTGAATAGGCAAAAGACGATGAAAAATCATCATTTAAAAGCAATTTTTGTAGAAAATTAATAATTAAAGTTATTGAAATTATTATTTTAATTTTGAAATGCACCTACTGCTAGGAAAGAAACTATCTTTTCTTTGTAACCTTGATTGCACATGACCACCAGATCCTTTCTTCCACTTTGTACGATTGCTAAGAATTTGTTTCACTTGCGACGCTGTTTCTTGAATTATTATTGTTGATTCGCGTTTGAATCCTGAAATAGCAACTGTAAATCCGCTTTGGTTTTTCGCACTTGTGTAATCGCCAACACTGATGAGGAGCGTATCGTATACCACGCACAGAGAAATTCGTTATCGAAAGGAATCTGAGGTCTTACTCAAACCTTCAGTGGAATTCCTCGGGAGCCATCAAACCTGACGGTCTCAATGTAGGAATAAAACAGTGGTGCTAAAACAGCACGTACTTTCTCGCCATATTTTCACGCGAAATTTCGCGGAAAGTACTCAAATTTTCGGAAAAATTCTGCATGAACTTATTTCAAAATTTGTCTTTAAAAAACAGATTTCATTAAGTGAAAAAGTCTATTTCTTTAATATTTTAGTTATTGAAAGACTTTAAAAAATTTGAATTTTTGAAATTTTTGAAAAATCACGGTTTTCAACGAATGAGACGGGCGCCATTCTCTTAAACGACCTTCACACTAAACAACAACAAAAATGAAAAAACGATGGACCATTTTTTGCAAATTTTGAAAATGTTCCATCGTGCATCATGTAAAATACCCCCGAAAATTAAAATATCGGTTTCAAATTCAAAGGGACGCGACAGTTCCCAGATCGAATGAGGAATATCAATTTTGAATAAAATCAGCCGAACGGTTTAGCTGCTAGCCTTGTTCACAGACGGCCACATTCAGACAGTTTTGCCGTCATTCGATTTTTCAGTATCAAGAACCCACAAAATATGTATTCTGGCCACACTACGTATTAGAGGATCTTTTTCTAAATTTACCAACTGGATTCATCCACTTTTTTGTTATCAGGGCCCGGTAATAAGTTTTTTTTGCCGACAATTCGCCTTTTTTCCCGCAGCATTACAGAACTTTCTCTCGACTCCGTAACGAGAAAGTAAAAATTCTTGTCTGGTATTGTCTTCTTTTCTCGTTTAGATTTTTTGATATTTCCTGGACTTGGGACCTCCATTTGCAGAGAATCCCAAAAGTGGCAGTGTGTCCGTGCTGCCACGCTCCCAGAAATGTTTCCAGCATGATCGAGATAGGTACCAACAGAGGAAGGCAAACAACGACGAAAAAGAAGAAAAGATTAAAATACGACAAAACTCTAAAAGTGCGCATTAGAAGCCAAAATATGTAAGAAAAAGCAAATAGAAAATCTTCTAATATAACTCCAGCATTACAGTTAAATGATTCCTATTCTTAAAAGTCGTTTAATCGTAACAGTGATAAAAGCCTTGAAAGATCAAACTCGGTTTATGTGGCCAGAGTTCCAAACGTATGATTCCGGAACTATGTAAGGATTCATTTTTAAAGAGTTTTTAAAGAAAATTTCTTTACCTTCCAACAACAGTTTTTTCATGTTCAATTTAACATCTAAAACTAGAACACTGTGTCGTGAGAATCCTCTTATAAGAGTTTCCTTCCTACAATAAGGAGAACATTTGTTCCAGATTTTTTTCCCAAAGAAAAGCTTCATAAGTCGAAACGACAAATATTTTCTCACGGCAAGCTACTTTACTCATGAGTATGTCCCTCAAATACCATTCAAAAAGATTGCAATTAACAGGATTCCTGTCCGCGAAAATATCCTGCAAGAGATACGTTGTGCCGTCATGGAGAAAAACACAGACATTTACAGGTATGTACAAGTTTATTTACACGTATGTACAATAACTAAATTCTGCTCCGAAACTACACACTTTTGAGTATTTCCCAGTGGATACCCCACATAGTTAGGGAGGCCCCGCCTCCACTGACGCTTCTCCCGTGCCACTACCGTGACCTCGTCACCCGTGCAAGAGGCACGACACGCCCCAGCCTGGGCGTAAAATTTTGCGCATCGCGCGAGGCTTCCAAACAAAACCCTACGTGTGAGCTCGTCGGCTCGATTTTATACCTAGAGTGTAGCCGTCACGTGACCGTCCTTGGTGTAGGAGGGAGGCTCGCGTCTACCACGTGACCTTCCAGGTCAAGCTGGCGTCCACTTGGTCTAAATATATCCCAACGCCGTGGCGCCAAGGCTATTCAGCCCGCAGGTATGCGATACTTCCGCTCCTCCTCCCACCCACGGTCGCCAACGTGACGCTACAACGTAATCAAACTCGTCTGTGAAAGGTGAAAGTGGATTCACTTTCCTTGTGCATCGTTTTATGGAAGACCCTAGTGAGGTTATTCCGTCGGATTTTTATTCATGTCCTGATAGTGTTCAGGCAAGCAGGAACAGTGTTAGTTGTGCATTATTTGAAGAGGGGTAATATGCACCCATTTTATTCATTGTTAACTGAGATCCTCACTATTATGATATTAGCGTTAATCGTCTGATGAAAAGAGCTCCGTTTGCTAGGAGGACGACAGAGGAAATTTTCCATATTATTTACAGATAATTTTGTGAGAACTTGAAATATAATGCATCCGAGAATAAAGTAAATGTCAATATGTGGAATACTTTACTTCGTAGGTCAAATTGAGAAGAATAATATTGTAAGACATCCTTAGATGAAGTTATGATAAACAAAGTGAGCAATTCTTATTTGTAAAAGTTCCTGCCTGCAAGAGACAAAATTAGTTTTGCTTAGATGTCTTATATAACAATATTATAGTGTACTTCTTTAAATTATTGTTTGCAGAGTCACATCTTTTAAAATGCCAAGGGTTGTGTGGCGTCATGTTGGCTGCCCTGTGGCAGGTGGGGGCGTAGGTCTAATGTGCGAAAAATAGGAAGACATTTTTAGAACTACGCTGCCGAGGGGGAGTCTTGCTGCTGCGGGCCGAGTATGGAGTCACGTGGTAGCGTTGCAAGGCCCAGTGGAGCTGTGACGAGACGGAATTCGCCAATAGAAAAATTCCTAGTCACGTAAACCCGGGTGGGGTTGTAATTTTGGGGACATTGTGCTATGCGCAAATCTTACGCCCAAGCTAATGCATATCATGCTATCAGGACTTGCTCAGTTGGTATCTACCCCTTCAGTAGTCGCGCTCAGAATTGGGACGCGAGTGATCGCGTGGACTACAATTGTATTCCATTTTTTAAAACAATCGCATTAACAATGTTTTACAAACAAAGAGTCCTTTGGTTCAGATATGGACAAGTAGCGGTATTAAATTAGTTTTTTAAGAAAATGTTTTTTCACAGTTTCTACAACTTGCATTTTCCGAATACCACCAGTTGCGCCCAAGATTTTAAACAATCAGCTGTACGTACAAGGTACTATCAAAAATTAGAATCTCAGAAACGGTTCCGAAAATTGCTTCTTATACTTTCAAAAATTCAAAATGAGTTGATGGAACTTCAAATGGATCTGGAAAGATATTGTGTGTGTATGGTGCAGAATAATGTTTCAGATTCAGAAGTTAAGATAGAAAATATTTTCGTACCGCGTTTAATTTACATAATTAAAATAATTTATTTTGAAAATTTATTTGGCGTTTATCCCAGAGTCAATTATTAATAGTGTGTGTTGTCCATCTACTTAACTGTTTTAGATTGTAATATACTTCCATAGATAGCAATCTTATTAGTGTAATTTGACTCATTTTACTTTCTTGAATAATATACTGGATACGAATAACATCGTTTAATTACGGCTGTAAGGAATAGCAGTCGTTGTAAAAACACTTTTTAGCATCTTTGATTCAATGTTATCTTCCGATCTCCGTTGCCTTGGTGTGCACTGGCTTTGTACAAGTCTGCGCTACAGCAGTCCTCCCCGGTTGTCAGCAAACACAAGAGATCTGACTCCTCTCCAGCGATAACTCGGCGCCTCGACGCTGCGGCGAACAGAGCTCGCGACTTTAGAGACGTGTCTCGCGTGAACAGGCTTCTCTTTGTGGCGATGTACGCACTCAATTCCGAGGTGTTTTACATAATGTGTACTTCATCCATCAGAGGCAAATTGTAAAGACCCGTCCGGCACGTACGTCGTGTGCCTTGCGACTGTGTCGCCAACGTGGGCAAGTAAATGGAATTTTGTTGTAAGTATGGCAGCTTCAGAGGTTGATTAAACATTTTGATTGTTTAAGTAATCTACATTAAATTATGCGTATTAATTTAATTTTAAAATTAATAAAATGGCATGCTTTTATTCATCACTTTCCTTTCAGTTCAAGATATGTTTAAAATGTTCTTCTTCCTTAATATGCATTTTGAGTGCTGCTCGAAAAAAAAGTATTACATGACTTCTAATTCTTATAAGTATCTACATGTATTTCTTGATTAAAATCTCGAAACAAACAACATTAATACTGGCTGTAAAATTCCAGATTGGCAACACTGCTCTCACAGCTACGTAGTATGCTGTTGAAGATGGTGCTATTCATGTGGGATTAGCGAGGTACACGGCTCCCGGCGTCCTCTTAAATGGAGGAATAACTCACACACAAAGTGTACGTGAGTGAATCGAGTAGGATCCTCGCGAGTGTGTGATAAACACGGAGGAGTGGAGGTAAAAAACAGTAATAGGGAGGTGGACAATGAAGTTGGAGTAGCCGGATGTACAGAAAACCAAGAAGAAGCAAGAACACCGAGGCGGATTTAAAAACAAGGAGGAGAGTAAAAACAGAGGAAGAAGCGAGCAGGAATATAATACGCAGGGTAGAGGCGAAGGTGGGGGCAAGGTGGGGGAGTGATGACGCAGACGAACGCGAGTGCGAAGAAAAATGAAGCTGAGATGCATGTCATCATGATGGAGACAAAAGCATGGTAATTCAATATTTCGTGTTTCCTAGCGCGTCTACTACTATGGTTGTTAGTCCCGTTAGCGTAGTGTATTTTATACATCAGAGGTGCCAATCTTCCCCCCTCTAGAACGTGAAATCCGCCGCCAACCTCCACGTCTGCTTGCTGTGTTTGCCCCATCTAGGTATCTCCGTTAGCGGAACACTGTCCCAGTCGGGATAAGCTGCAAGCTCCCATCATATGTGATAATGTAGACCATTTAAGAGCAAATGTAATGTGTGTATGTGAAGAGTCAATTGACAGGAATGAAGAAGGAAAGGCCGGGCGAGGTCAGGGGACAATTTCTTTTGTTCATTCTCTCGCATTTGTCTGCAATTGGTCGACATAACTGCCGATCACAGCAGCCAGCCGCTATAATTCTCCTTCCGACAGTGGCCGAATTCAAACCAGCTATCTAACTAGTTCCGAAAACCTTCGTGACTCGAATCCTTGGACGTCCCGAGTAGAGATACTGCAGTAGCAACATTTGAAGCATTGAGCCATTTCAACCGGTCAAGCAAGGTAAGGTTAGTAAACGCCAATGGCGGCTGGTGCTGCACGAACAAGGTTGTTACAGACATAGGTCATACCTAAGGCTCGGCGTTTCAAATAAAAAACATATTTTTTCCCTTTAATCTTGAACGATTAAAGTTCGGTGGAAATTCAAGAAGAGCCCAGTGGTTTTCGTGTATCAAATTGTACGTCAACTAAAATATAAAAATTTTGATTAAGTTGCATAAAAATAAATATTTTTGGATAAATTAATATTTTGAGTATTTTCACGTTTAATACTTTGTGGAAACAAATAATAAATGACGTTTGACTACTTCAAACCACCGTAATTCACTGCACACTCAAAACAGCTCACACAGAGCTGTTTCATGGACATACCAGCTATGCTGGTATGTCCATGAGACATACCAGCATACGCAATTGTGCAATCTATTTTCTTAATTCCACTTACTTCGGTAGCGGAAATCCATTCCGCGCTTGAGAGGTGCTGCTCCACGTGTCGGTGTTGGGAATCATTCACAACACATGAGAAAGAGTATGGAATAATACAAAGAAATTACACTCGTATCGTACGCCAGGACGCCCGGTTGTTGTAGAGGATATCCAACTCCCTCGAAGACGTCAGCTCTCGGACGCTCGCTGGGGCCTCTCTTCGTCAGTTGACGCTTGTAGATAAGACGTTAATTCGAAGATAGATCACTCGCACGTTATTACAATGATATCTTTTTAATATTAACGTGTCAAGGGACATTGGCCAAAAATTTCTGGTTGCTGTGCAACACTGCAGCAATCACGAACCGCCACTGGCAAAGCAAAAGAGGAGGCGTTGTCGAAAAAACTGAAGACGGAAGAAGAAGGTGAAATAAGTAAGCGAAGGAGTTGGCGAAGGAACAGCTAGGAGATGCCGACGGAAATGTTCATGGCGAGAATTATGACAAAGAAAACTATGAAAGCAATGAGGAAGCGAAGAAAGAAGTGAAGGAAGGCGGGAAGTCGGAGTCGGAGATGGAAGTGAAGGAGGCAGAGGCGAAGGCGAAAGGGAAGTCGGTCGCTTTTGATTGATTGATTGATTCCGACGCGTCAACTACGCGCTAAGGTCATTAGTCCCGAAAGTGTGATGCATTTTTTCCTTGGGAGGTGGCGGGTGGACGGTGAGATCCGGCGCCTACCTGTCGGTTAACGGGATTATCCTCAACTAGCTACCTGTCACGAGCTCGGCCGGGACAAGCTCTATTCTCCCGACCGGTCTTCCGGCATGTGTGGTAATGTATCGTCTGGAAGTGTGTGTGTACGTAAGGGGTGAAATTAGGACAAGGACGAGGAAGGAATGATCGCGCGCGGTCCGTGGCCCGTTTGTTAGGGTGCTGCTCTCCGGCATTCGTATGGGCTTGATCAAAGAAGCCACGAAAAATCCCTATCAGAGCAGCCGGCCGCTGGAATTCTCCTTCAGCCAGCGACAGAATTCGACCAGCTATCTACGTACGTAGATAGTCGGAAATTACATGAAATTTAATGTATATTTAATGTACATCTGTACATAAATTTTAATATACCCTGTACATTAAAGGGACATAAATGTACCTGTACATTAAATTTAATCACTATAGTCAATATTTACCCAATATAATTAAATTAAAATCAATATAGATTTAATGTACGAATGTTGACTTAATTTACATGTCTACATTTAATTTAATTGTACACGTACATTAAATTTAATGTACATGCACATTAAAGTTACTGTACATGTACATTAACTTTAATTTACGTACGTGATAATTACACTCATGTACTTTACATGAAAATTAATGCAGAGATTTGTGGGAGTGTAATGTCGAAAGTACCGTCCTGTCACCGTCGGGACTCGAACCTAGATTCTCTCGGTCAGTGGCAGTACCGAGATATGTATTAATGCCCTGAGCCACCTCTCCCGGAGAAGTCGGTCGCAATGGGTGGGAGTTGCGTTGCCGCTCACGCCGTCTGTGAAACGTATGTGCCGGACGCCTACGCCGTGTGCGCGCCTGCGACACGCCAACGCATGTCACCCGCTCGGAGCGCTACCCGCGGGTGGTAGGGGGAGCCAGGGTGGACGCGGTTTTGTAGGTAGGGGTCTGTGGCGTGAATGGCGCGGCGATCAGCTGCAGTGGGCTTTCGCAACATCGCAACTGCAACCGGGAGCGGTAGCTCAGTGCATCAGCTGATGTCATTAGAGTCCTGAGGGCGGCAGGATTTTCTACACTGGCTTATCGGCTAGGTCGAATTCAGTCGCTGTCTGGAGGAGAATTCTAGCGGCCGGCTGCTCTGATCGATGGTTTTCCGTGGTTTCTCCGATCAACACCAGGCGAACGTCGGAGCAGTACCCTATAAAAACGGGCCGCGGACCGCGCGCGATCTGTCCTTCCTCTTCCTTGTTCTATCCCTTCCCCTTACACACACACACTTACACTAACATGCACTACACTACCACATATTCCGGGATATCGGTCGGGAGCTTAGAGCTTGTCCTGGGTGGGGCGGTGCCCTGCTGGTGGGAGAGTCCTGGTTATGGGGAAACCCCCCACTAGCCGACGGTAGGTCGGCGGCGGATCTCGCCATTCAGCGGGGGAAGATCACCGCCATCTTGCAAGAAAAAACATGCACTACACTAACGGGTTTAATGACCAAAGCAGTTGATGCGCCCGGAAACACGAAAAAATGAATCAATTAATCAATCGCAACTGCACTTCTACGACAATCGGTTACTGCTAGCTTGCTTGGGTGATGAACTACTAGAAACACGATGGTCTGTGCGCTTGTTTTGCACATCCGAGTAACAGGGATCAGCCTGATCGAGCCTGATCTGAATTTTTTTAAAGACTTCTAAATTTTTCACTTCACTTCTTAATTTTCTAATCTATTTTTTTTATTAAAAAAATAAAAACGAGAAAAGTGACGGGGAATCCCCTTTGTTCACGGCTCGATCAGACTGATCCCTGATCGCTTTAATATTCATTTCCGAGATAAGCAATGGTTTGCAACATGACATTCTTTTGTTCAATTTCTCTTACAGCTTACCCTATGGTGCGCAATGAAATTTATTGTTGCGTGGATCTTTTAAACAATTTTTGGACTTGCACATGTCAAACATTGCAATGTCGTTGAGATAACTATTTAATTATAAATTTTTCTCTTTTCTGATTGCGTCTAAACATTTTGCTCTGAGTTCTAGTTAAGTTAGCTTATTTATTGAAAAGCAAGTCGCAATGTTTAGTGAACATATAGGAGTTATCGTAATAAGAGAAAGTTTTCTCTCAAAGGAAGATCTGAGAAAGGCATCTGGTTGACCTCGTGACCGGCTCCGACTGGGAAAAATGAGGAGATCGGGCATGGGTCATTATTCCTACGCAAATGCTATTCCGGCATTCATTAGGTCAGAGGTCACGGTAGTCGCCTCGAAGTTCGCAAGGGGTGTGATATTTCTGCGTGCCGGTTACGTGTATTTCACCACTTGTCGCAATTGTTCTTGGAATCGCCCCGCAATTGCTGTCTGGCCACTAGAAAACAGGAACATTACTCTTTGATTTATATGTTCAGAAAGGAGAAAAACCGTTTTGCTGAAAACTGTTTTATGCTATTGCAGTCGTACAGGCACTTGAAAAAGGAAATTGTAACCTTTAGTAACGGTAATTATTGAATAAATGCATACATAAATACAGATATTGGTAAGAATTGGATAATGAAATGCTAAGATAAAACCCCACTTCCCCATACATTATAGTTGCTTACATTCATGGTCACAATGTTATTTACAAAGTATTGGTTGCAACAGATTTATAAATAAGAATTCACATAAGTAAGTTTCTGAATATTGTTTTTTTCAAAGTATCCTGGAAATGAGATCATATTTTTTTTTGTCTCGTACGTTTTTGTATTGATATAATTATTGCTGTGGCCTGTTGTAGCAAAAATTGCTGCTAAACAAAACCACACAGTATCCATAAAATAGAAGGCACACTGTTCAAGAACAACAAAATTCTTCAGTACATCACTGCAGCAATAAAAAATATTAATATAAACAGATTTCATGAATTCTACAATAATATGTAGAGTATATGGTATCAAGTCCAACGTTTTTTCACTTACAAATAATATAGTTGCTGTTCCGTATCGCAACAAGTGAACAGTAAATCGGTTTTACATGGAAAATAGCCATGATTCAATTTTTCAAAATAGCTATGATTCAAAATTAAGCGAATATGCTTATATCAGTTTCAGAATTATTTCCTGACATCCCAACATTTATATTCATTTAAAAAAACAGTAGTAAACAGTTATAATAACAGTGTTATCTGTAATACCTTACGTCGCGACAATAGTATGATCGATGAAACAAACTCTGATTTTTCAAAAGAATATACGGTAGGACGAAGAGGAGATGAAAGGAGAGGGCGAGGATTGAAAGAAAGGGGGATAACAAGAAGAGGAAGTAAGGGGGGAAGAAGGGAGAAATGAGAGGACGGGGAGGGGAAGGTGAAATATGACGAGGGGGAGGAGGAGGAAGAGAAGGGAAATAAATAGATGGATCAAAAGAAGTGTCAGGAGGAGGGAAGGAAGAGAAGCGGAAAGAGGAAAGAGGAAAACGGGGGACCGGTGGCGGTAGCTCAGTGCATTAACTGATGTCACTGCAGCGCCTCCTAGGTTCGAGTCCTGATGGCGGCAGGATTTTCGACACTAGCTTTTCAGCTAGGTCGAAATCAGTCACTGTCTGGAGGAGAATTCTTGCGGCCGGCTACTCTGATCGGAAGTTTTCCATGGTTTCTCCGATCAACACCAGCGAATGCCGGAGTAGTACCCTAACAAACGGGCCACGGACCGCGCGCGATCTGTCCTTTCTCTTCCTTGTCCTATCATCTCCTCTTACACACACACTTACACCAACATGCACCACACTACCACATATTCCCGGAGACCGGTCGGGAGCTTAGAGTTTGTGCCGAATGGGGCGGTGCCCCGCTGGTGGGAGAGTCCTAGTTAGGGGGAAACCCCACTAGCCGACGGTAGGTCGGTGCCGGATCTCACCATCCAGCGAGGGAAAATCGCCGCCATCTCCCGAGAAAAAAACATGCACTACACTAACGAGGCTAATGACCGAAGCAGTTGACGCGCACGGAAACACGAAAAAATCAATCAAAAAGAACGGGGAACAGCAGAAGAAAGAGGAGTGGGGGGAGGTGACTCATAAAGAGCAGACTTCAAGAATGAGTGAATGTCAGGACTCCGAGCGACCACTTCACTCGTCCAATTCCCCTCGGCGTGTTTCGTACACCCTTCGTAAATCCAGTAGCGAGGGGACGACCAGCCCCCTCGCCGTGCGGTTGCATGCCGAACCTCGCGCCGACACAGCGCCGCACACGCGAACACCGCGTAACTCCAGCGCGGCGCGCTCCGACCAGGCGACAAGACGACAAGGCGACAAGGCGACAAGGCGACGCGCCACGCAGCGTGTTGGGGCTTCCTCGGCGGCGCAAACGTGTTCCCCCAGCTCGCCCGTACCCTCACCACCCCACACCGCTCTTGCCCATCGTGCATGCGCGGCTCGACAGAAACGACCGCTTTTTGTTGCGTATCGCGGGAACGGAATAAGGTATTATTGTTGTTATTCTATCTGTACCAAATCAATGAACCTGAAATACCTGGCGGTGATTTAAAAAAACGTTATATAAGAGTGTGTGTTTAAAGTACATGATACAAAAAACAGTCAACTGTTTCTCTGTTCTTTTGTTTTGGTCTCGCGAACGGCTAAATCGATTTCAATGGGGGTTTCACTGAACAACAGAGTATTTTATCAAGCATTATTTAGGCTACTTTTTCAGATCATTATTTTCTCACGTATGCATGAGACAATAATACATCCAAGAAGAATTATTTGCCAGTAAATAATTCTGTGACTTTATAATAGAACAAATTTACACCAAATGTTACAACTAGGGGTTGTAACGCCAATTCGACTTAAAGAATTTCGTTTTAACTATTTTTACTCTCTCGTCTACCACGTACTTACGCAATAAAGATAAAGTATTGTAATGTTGCAGTGGAAAGTGGCGATTTCGAAAATCGTGTTGTGGGATCGTAATATTGAAAGTCGATATCATTTAGTAAACTATTTCTCAAACAAAATTTGTATTCTGCATCCTTATTTTGTGGGTCGATGATGCCAAAACTTACGGCTAAACGTCCGTCTGTCGGTCTGTAGTAAACGCTGGTGCTTAAACCGTTCAGACGATTTTCTAAAAACTAATATTCGTTGATCGATCTGGCCAAACCGGCGGCCCTGCGAATTTCAAACGGATATTTTTGATTTTGGGGGTTACCTTATCCTTAACAATATTTTGACAATTTTCTAAAAAACCGGATTCAAAGATTTGAATAACTTTTTTCTCGACAGATCAAAGGACCTTTAAACAAGGCTGAGATCACATTTCTGCTCACAACTCTGAATTTTCTAATATTGCAAGGTTCAGCATTTTCTCGGCGTTTTCCTACAACATTAAAGATAAAGATTTTTTGTTCTTCACAAGGCAGAGTTTTTTTAGTAAAATCATGTATAATATTGTAGAAAATATGAGTCGTTTTAGCATAATTTTCCGTTCAATATAGACTACTAAAATATTTTATTTTAGTATGGTTCTTCTACCAATTTCTTACTATGGTTTTGTCGTAATCAGCATTAGAATGTCATTATTGTCGTAACTGAAAATAAGTTGTGTCATAATTTAAAATATGTTTTGAAACATAAATTTGTAAATTAAAAAGGAATTGAAATGCTGATAATGGGTTGTTTTGACGTAATATTTGGAAGCTTTAAACACACATTTTGCGAATTAAGTTATAGATTAGGTAAATAATTTCTGTTGCATTCGCAAATGATACTGGAAAGATCTCCCCCGTGCTCGACTAGGCCTGTTAGGGGCAGTTAAGGGACCAATTCACGTTCGGAGTAGGTAACAATTTTACCCGCACGGATGTTGTTGCTCTTCTTGTGCTCCACCTTCTTCGCAATTCTCCCTATTGGTTGTCTGTGCCCGGGTTATTTTGCTTGCTAAGTTGTATGTAAGTCAAAGTGTCGCAGTGCGACGTATACACTCTGGATATCGTTATCTCATGGATATCTTTGTATACAGACAAGAAATGCATTAGTCAAGTTGTGTAGAGTATAGAAAGATGTGTGAAAAGTAGCTCTCCTTAGTAAAGAAGAAATTGGAAAATGGGTATTGGTGTTATTTTTTACACCTAATACCATTTTACAAGGCACGTGGCGTCCAAACAATGTGCACGTATTAAATTTCTCCTCTACACGTCACATAGAATAATTACTGCATTTTGTTGCAAATAAATCAGATCAAATATACTAAAACATTCTGAACTGTTGATAATCCTGCTGATTGAATTTTCCTTTGACACAGTTACAATCCGCTAGTGGGAATTCCCTTACTCGTACAGGGATTAGAAACCCTCAAAGTGTCTCAGATCAGGGCAGGTTCGTCTCTTCAATGCTAATAACCGCGAGAGGTGCCTCTGACTCGGAGGTCCTAGGTTGGAGTCCCAAAGTCGGCGGCAGAACTTTTGACACTAGCTTGTCAGCTAGGTCGAATTCAGTCGCTGTCTGGAAGAGAATTCTAGCAAACGGTTGCTCTGATCGGTATTTTTCCATAGTTTCTCCGATCAACACCAGGCGAAGACCGGAGCTGTACTAGGGTACTGTACACAAACGGGCTACGTACCGAGTGCGATCTCTCCTTCCTCTTCCTTGTCCTATCCTCACCCCTTAAAAAAACACTTACACTAACATGCACAACACTACCAGACATGCAGTGAGACCTATCGGGAGCTTAGAGGTTGTCCCCGCTTAGGCAGTGACCCGCTGGTGGGTGATGCCTGGTCAGTGAAAAGTTCGCAAACCGACGGTAGGTAGGACCCTGATCTCGCCATCCCGGGGGGAGATCACCACCACCTCCCGGGGAGGAAAACATGTACTACACTTACGAGACTAATGACCTCAGTATATGACGCGCCCGGAATCACTAACATTGCATATGAAATATTGTCAAAGAAGCAGTCGTTAATTAGAGTTTCCTTGCTAGATATGTATGTATGTACATATATATATACACACCAAGGAAGACAATTTTTTCATGAAATAACGGTTAAGTAATCGGTAAATTAACACGGTTTGAAAATATAGTCTCACAATTAATGTTAAACCTCCGTATGTAACTGAAAACGAGGTACATATACCTTGCAGTAAACTCGCCATGTTACAAGTCCTTAGTCAAAATTTAATGACTACAGACAATCCTACAAGTAGGATTACCTAACTTTGTAATATAAACAATCCAAACTCTTTGAAAACATAAGTACAATAACAAAGTGTCCAGATGGCGCAGGTGCTTAAAGCATTGCCCCATATATGCGTTATATAAAGGTTCGAAAGCTTCAAAAAGCACGGACTTTCAATTGTACTGTGACTTAGTGTGCATTTTCAATATAGCATCTAATACCCTTGAATACGAATCTTCCCCATAATTCCTATCACTACGCCGATAAATTTATGTAAGAGGATAGATGGTGCAAGCGGCAATGAGCCTACGGGCTACAGCTTTAAGCGCCATCTAGGTGTGTCCTGGCTCCTACCGTTTCACTCGGCCAAGCACAGACAGGCTTACGAGTTACATCATTCCTAAAGGCGTTGGTTCTCCGAGACGGGCTTACGTCTCGCATGCAGATTGGTGATAGTGGGTAACTAAAGAAGTGTTCTTGAAACTATGTCTCGTCCACGGTGGGGATATCCATCGACGGCTGAAATTTTGAGGGAAGAAAATGGACAATCCAAGTACAATAATTAAGTCATAATGATTCAGCGTGTTGCATCATTGAAAAGATTTGTTTTTGTTCAGGTTACACAAAATCTCAGACTACCACTAGATAACAATAAGTGATAATAATAATAATAATAATAATAATAGTAACAATAATAATAATAATATAACACATAAATCAGTAAACTGTAGTAACATGAAAATTATTAAACATATATAATTCAGCAGACAAAACTTGTATGTTTGCAACAATATAAGTAAGCGAAAACATGTTTCCATTTCACGGAGCCTGGATGGTGTTTGTACCGTTTGTAGCCTTCGTAAAATTAATGAAGCCAACTGTAACAGAATTTCAGAATACAGATCTTCATAAATGTACACATTCATTTTATGTCTATGAGGCCTGCTCTACCCCCTGAGCACTAACCGAATCAATCTTGACGCGTTGCACCTAGAAGCGTAGTCATGGCCGCAGGGTGAGTAAAAGCTCGAAAGCGCAGTCTCCCGAAGAGCGAGGCCCCTCGAGTCGCGTCGAGCGCGACGCTCCCCGCCTTATCTGATGCGGCAGCCTCCGCGAGGCCTCCAGCGGGCAGCGACGTCGTGTAGGGTCGCACGCCGCGCGCCACGCTGCGCCTTTGTTTATTGTGCGGCGGGGCCGGAACACCCTGTCCAGAAACCACAGCGGTGCGACTGCCACCGCCGCTGCTACATTCGCGGCCACCGCAACCACAAAACAGCATCCGCGGCCGCCACCGTCGCCGCCGTGGCCGCCGTCGCTGCGGCCGCCCCCGCCTCCCCGGCCTCCTCGGACCCCGCCTACACCTCCCCTCGAGTGCATCAACTGATGTCACTGCAGCGCCTCTGACCAGGAGGTCCTAGGTTCGAGTCCTGACGGCGGCAGGATTTTTCGACACTAGCTTTTCAGCTAGGTCGAATGCAGTCGCTGTCTGGAGGAGAATTCTAGCGGCCGGCTGCTCTGATCGGTAGTTTTCCGTGGTTTCTCCGATCAACACCAGGCGAATGCCGGAGCGGTACCCTACCAAACGGGCCACGGACCGCGCGCGATCCTTCCTTCCTCTTCCTTGTCCTATCCTCTCCCCTTACACACACTTACGCTAACATTCACTACACAATCACTTATTCCGGGAGACCAGTCGGGAGCTTAGAGCTTGTCCCGGCTGGGGCGGTGCCCCGCTGAGAGAGTCCTGGTTGGGGAGAAGCCTCACTAGCCGACGGAAGGTCGGCGCCGGATCTAGCCATCGAGCGGGGAAAGATTACCATGATCTCCCGAGAAATAACATGCACTACACTCACAGGACTAATAACCAAAGCAGTTGACGCGCCCGGAAACACGAAAAAATCAATCAATCAATTAACCTCCCCTCGACCCCTCTGCCCCGCTTGCTCCGCCTCAGCCTACTCCGCAGCCCCTCTTCGGGCGATTCCGCCTTGGCTTCCTCCGAATCAAACCCTAGCCCCCACCTTCCCTTTCTTCTCAACCCACTGTGCGACCGCCTACGCACCCGGCATATCCCACCTCCCGTCTACGCTTCCCTCCTTTGCATAAGCACCGGCCTTCTTCACCGCCGCTACCATTGCCTCGCCACAGTCACCATCAGCGTCACTGCCATCGTCATCGTCATTGTCACCGCCACAGTCACCGTCACTCACCATCACCACTTCCACTACCACCCATGTCGCATTTGTCATAACTATCATCAATGTCATCGCTTATTTTAGCCTCATATTATGAAAATAATAGTTTCTACTTCCACACATGTGAGAAAAATCTGAGTCGAATTGCAAACTAAAGCCGGAAACACCCTCTTATCCGGTTAGAGCCTTTCATAGCGCTTTCGAATCAGAATTCACCTCTGGACAATCCGCCTGAGGACATAATGGTATATACTATTTCTGTAGATCCTCACTTATCTGTCACCTGTAGGCGGGTATGTCATCTGTAAGGCGGACTAAAATAAACTACAGAAACAAAATTAAATACAGAAACAATTTTTAGTGAATAAATATTTTTTGTTTGCAAGACGACAAGGCGACAAGGCGACTTGATTCTTAAGACATGCCAAAATGAAGGGAGCTTTCGTTCTGTTCCATGTATTAAAGATCAACATCAAAACCTTCCTTGTCTTGAATATCTCATACACATACGCAAAAAAAAAAAAAAAAAAAGACTAGTCAACTATGGCCGGCCGGCCATCATGTCCGTGCATACATGATCTCAAGCAACCGGAGCGTCTGACCAACCAAAAAGGTCAGATTAATCAAGTCCGGTTTAAGGAGGTTCTACTGTATTTTGATACTCGATTGTTATCTCATTCTTCAACATTGGTTCATTTTTATTAAGCACAGTATGATATTTTCGATTTAAAATATATAATTTAATACTTAATTGTGTAATTTTAATTGTTTGTGACAATCTCTTGGCAACATTTGTGTAACTTAAAAAATATTTTCCGCGATCGTATAAAAATAAAGATTTATACTCCCTTCTAAACGATTCTGCAGTTCGTCTTGTCAAGACAATATACATTCTTTATGTTTAGTTTTCCAGACGCACCAATTGCGAAGGTACATAGTTCCGTAAGTGTAGTGCTCGTTTTGTTGCGGGAGGTGGCGGTGATCTTCCCCCACTTGATGGCAAGATCCAGCGCCACTCTACACCTCGGCTTGCTGGGTTTTCCACAACCATGTATCCAACCATGTTCCAGCGAATCATCGCCCGAGCCGGGACAAGTTCGAAGCTTCGAATGGCCTACCGACATGTGTGGCAATGTACTGCATGTAAGTGATGTGTTTAAGTAGTAAGGGCTGAAGGGATGCGGATAGAGCAAGGAAGTGGAAAAAAAGTTCACGCATGTTCCGTGGCGCGTTTGTTAGGATACTGCTCTTGCCTTAGCTTGATTTTGATCCGAGAAATGACAGAAAACTGCTGATCGGAACCACCAGCCAGTAGAATTCTCCTCCAGACAGCGGCTCCATTCGCACTCGCTACCTAGCTAGTGTCAAAAATCCTACCATCGTCGCGACTCGAACCCTAGGATCTCCCGGTCAGAGGCGGCGCAGGGACATCAACTGATGCCCTGAGCCATCATTGCCGGTAAGACATTTTATGAAGATATCTGACATGTCACGGTGAAAAGAACTTGCACCTGCACGGCGACTGCGCAATAAAAGCACTTCCGCATGACCTCACTGCCTACCATCGTTTCCCTTTGGCCGTGATCAATTTGCTTCCTCACACGCCGTCCTCACTTCGCTTCCTGAATGGCCTTCCCCACTTTGCAACCTCACTTAGCGTCCTCACTGACTGCCTTCACTTTCAGCCTCCCCCCTGATCGGCCACGCTGAGAGTCCTCACTGTCAGTCCCCATTGTGTGCCTGTCAGTCCGTATTGTTCTCACCGTTCACCTCAGCTCACATTACCTACGCTAAATTTGCGCCTTTTCTACAGTCCCTAGCATTCTTCGCCCTCCAATCGCCGAATTTGAATAGGGTATCGATTAAACCTTGAATATTAGTGATGAACCAAATCATTATTCATAGTATCGTGCAGAAAATATTTACATTTCTTGAGCAAAACGATAACTCCTTCGTTGATCCCAATTTGAAATACTGAATCTCAGTCGTGCAAAAAACAATTATTTTTTCAAAAATTATAATTTTTCTCTTATAATTAGAAGTGGGAATTCAGGGAACACGCTATCGGATTGTTTAGGATGCAATAAACACACATCTCATCGCTAAGCCGCCTCCTAAAAAATAGCTCCTCATCACTACGGCAGAGTACTCCATGATTAATGAGGAAATATTTCAGCAAGATGCGCAGCTGGGTACTTTCCGACGTCGAGAGACGAAATAAATTCAAAGTAAAGAAGGAATATAATTTATTGACAGCGGCCGAAATTTTCTTTTAAAGGTGTTTGGAAGAGCTTTTAAGCCAATTTAGGGCGCGTGAAAAATAGATGCGTTAACGGAAATGGGGCACGAGAAACAAAACGTGCTTTCCAAGAATTCCAGGGCCAGCGAAGCGTCCATGTGCTGCCGGAACTCTCGGGGCCGAAGCGGTGAACAGGTTGGGAAGGGGGAGGGGGAGGAGGGGGTACGAAGGGGCGGCTGGCCGCTGCCTTATTAGCGCACGCAGCATCCTGGTCCTGCCAGAAGACATTCATCATAGGGGATCGGGGCAGCCATCAATTATCACAAAAAGCTCGGACGTTCCATCAACACCTCGGTTGAGGCAACGATGCCGCGACGGGCAGGGTTCGGTTGGGGTGGTGGAAGTGGTTGCAGTGATGGAGGTAATGGAAGACGCGGAGGTGGTGGAGGAGGTGAGGGTGGTGGTGGCGGAAGAAGAGGAAGGGGTGAGAAAGAATTTGTGGGGTCCAGGGGGTGAAGTGAAGGAAGAAATGGAGCAGATGGAGTTCGCTGAGCGCTGGGCATCGGCAAGCTGTTGTGAACGCTGGAGGATATTTCAGAATTTGTTTTCGCGGAATTTGTCAGTATTATGAGGTCATACCATATTTTTAGGTAACACCATAAAATTACCAGATCACTACGAATGGAATATGTTTTGGAAATGAATATAAAATGAAATTAAAAATAACTGGAAATAACCAGTTATTACCCACAGTAATACACATTGAAAACGTTAATTGTAGTCTCCTGAAATTCAGTTTGTATAAAAGTAAATAAATGCACAATGTTCTACTTCACATTTATGCTATCTATATATTTTCAATGGTAGAGTAAAATAAACCGAAAATAATACCAACATGACTGCTTTATTAATGAATGAGAGCTTTCGGATTTGTCATCTAATAAATAAGGATTTTTATTAGAGGTGTATCTGAGGCTATAAGGCCACATCTTTCGCCTAAACACTTGAATGAAGATAGTGTTATAAAAAAATGGACATGTTGAATATGAAAGGCTAAACTCTACATGTACGACTGGGAATACAGAGGTACGATCCTGGCATACGCCGTAGCAATTGAGTAAACCCAGAAAATCCTTTTTTAAGGCGGCTTAGGGAATAACTTACCAGAATAGAGAAATAACAAAACATAGTAGCGAAAGAGGACAGAAAAGGTGATCAAGAGAAGAGATCAAAAGAGAGAAATGGGAAAACTGCAAGAGGAAGAGATGAACAGAAAGAGACAGAGAAGGGAAAAAGTGTAACCAGGAAAAAATAAAATAATTGCAGTGACGGCACACAATGAGCTACCATGTTTGGAAAACTGCAGCACTGTACGTTAATATAGTAAAAATTTGTTCTTCAATGAATAACAATGTTTACATTCCTGTCTTCAAATTTTCAAAATTTGTGTTTTATCATACTTCGAAGATAGAAAGAACTATGCAGTGAGTCACGCCTCAAAGATCGGTACCTACATTTTCCTCCAAAAGTAATTAAAAAATAATTAATTTATTGAGCCGCGTGGCTGGGAGAGGTGGCTCAGTGAATCAACAGATGTCACTGCACTACCTCTGCCCGGAAGGTCCTAGGTTCGAATACCGACGGCGGCAGGATTTTCGACCCTAGCTTTTCACCTAGGTCGAATTCAGTTGCTGTCTGGAGGAGAATTCTAGAGGCCAGCTGCTCTGATCGGTAGATTTTCGTCGTTTCTCCGATCAATACCAGGCGAATGCCGGAGCAGTATCCTAATAAATGAGCCACGGACCGCGCGCGGTCTTTCCTTCATCTTCCTTGTCCTATCTTCATCCCTTACACTCCCACTTACACTAACATGCACTACACTACCACACATCCCGAAGACCTGTTGGGAGCTTAGAGCGTGTCCCGGCTGGAGGAGATGCGTGGTTGGGGAAATCCCTTCTACCCGACGGTAGGTGGGCGCCGGATCTCACCAACCAGCGAGGGAAGATCATCGCCACCTCCCGATAAAAAACATGCATTACACTCACGGGACTAATGACCTTAGTAGTTGGCGCGCGTTTATTTATTTATTTATTTATTTATTTATTTATTTATTTATTTATTTATTTATTTATTTATTTATTTATTTATTTATTTATTTATTTATTTATTTATTTATTTATTTCTCGTAAAAAAGGGATTAAAACTGTGTGTAACGTGCTACGGGGAGAAGGAAATTCCGTGGATGCCAAAAATACGCAGAAACTACAAAAATAATAATACCTCCAAGTGTCAGTTCAGTGAGTGCAGCAGGAATAATTATCATGAGTAATTATTTTCTTTCAATGTTGTCGCTAAAAATAATATTGACTAAATTCAGACTGTTGAGTGTAATTCGCATGTGCGCAATTCCACGAAATCGGCCAAAAAAAGGACGCTTCCGATTGGTCTACTTTTTTTAATTTTTTCAATTCGATGTATAAAAAGCTAAAAGCATATTTAGGGCTTATGTCTGACCTTTGACTTTATTTTTTTATTTGTGCGCCAAATTAGTAAATTTTTTAAGAATTTTGGACGAACTTCAGAAAAAATTGAAATCTTACGTGAAAATTCATTCTAATATACGAAAAATATTTCTTCTTATAGTAAATGGTTTAAATAAAAGTTTTTTTTTGCATTAAGCTTCATATCATTTGAACTTTATACCAATATTTTTACTCCCGAATTCAAAAATGCAATTTTTTTCAAACCTAAATTCCGAAAAACCGTATAATATCTTCGATATTCAAGAATGTTGAATCAAAACATACAAACTGAATTTTCTCGCAAAAATGAATTCGCGTGTGAAACTGGAAATTTCAAAAGTTACGGGTGTTTAAAGTGGATTTTTTTTCAAATAATCCATTTTTTAAATAGGGTACATATCTATCTCAAAGCGCAAGAATCTATAATTTAATGGCAAAATTTGTTGATTATTAGTTGATGAAACAATGCTGCTAATCTTACATTCTGTAAATGTTACATTCATTTAAATTTTCTATGTTTGTACATTAAGAATTACTGTTAAATCTATTCATTTCCATCACAGTTAACGATCTGAAACTGATAACGATCAAAGCATATAATATTGTATATATTTTCCTTAGAAATCTTATAAACACGTTAGGTATACGAAAATTAATACAAAACTAAATGAAACTAATAGATCTATATTATTGATATTACAGATCGACGCTTTACGTAACTTTACTCATGTGTTTAACGGTGACACGAATTCTTGAATGCGGGTTTGAATGCGTGACAGACGTAAACAAAATTCATCTCGAAGTCTTTATGGATTAAATGAAACAAATTTAATTTAACTCATGTTTCGAGCAAAATAATTTGTTTCACAAATTGCTGTAAAGTAACGAAGCGCGTCTCAGTAATATGACGTAAACGATTGTTGTTCCATATTGTTCTGAACACACTGGTATTGATATTTTCTGCCCGAAATGTCTCACCCTGTATTTAAAATAACTGCGTGTCATTTATAACTGTGAAGGTGATCGTCAGGAGGTCTCTCAAATGAGACAATTGTGAACCTGAACCCAGACGCAAGGTTAACGACAATCATTGGATGGCTAATTGTGATTTAAGATATGATAAATAGTTGCTTTAGAAAATGATGAATGGACGAGGAAGACATTGGTAAATACCTTAAATGGGTGTTATAAAGAACGTTTGAGAAAGGTGATGAAGATATTGTCGAAGACGTTTAATGAGGCATGAAAATCAATAAAAATTAGCAGAATATAAGAAAATGATCTAATGCGCATGATCAATTCAAAATTAAATCGAGACACTTGGTAACAAAACCAAACTATTCCATTATACTGAAATTCATTTCTTTGCATTTTTGCGAAGTTTATTAAATCCAACATGACATTATGTAAGTATCCAGTTCAAATCCAGTTTATTTTAGGAGAGAACGTATCATGTTCAAATGAAACTACGTGTAGACACGAAAACGTTTTGGGTTCCTACTAAAATGTTCGCCAATGTAATGAGCTGGTTTTCGCATCAAATGCTTCAATTACTGTTGGACAAACAAAATAATTTTGGAATTCTATCATTATGTAATGTTAATGAATTTTAACAAAATAATAGAATAGTGTATTATGCAACTCGCTTATAATGTTATGTTATATTGAATAAGTACATGTATGAAAGAAATAATGCAACATTATAAACGAGTTTCATACGCTATTCTGTCGTCTTGTAAATTCTTCGGCATTATAAATTTACAAAAGAATCACAATTAATTCTAGAAGCAAATTTCAAAAGCCGTTTCGCAGTTCGCAACATAAACGATGGTATGACAACGTCACGCGTATTTAACAGCTAATGATCAGTTCTCTTGACTCTGTGAATGAAATATCTTTTTGTTGACAGTAGAAATTGTAGAAAAAACCACGATGGTAAGAGTGGTGTTTGGAGTTTTTTACTTTGAAGTCTGCAATATTTTCATATTGCTGGGAGCATCAAGTTTAAAGTGCAGTCGTTCTAAATTATAGAAAATGTTAGAAATTAAAAACGATTTTCACATTTTTGCATATAATAAAATTCAATTGTTTGAACAAGCTAACGTCTGTTACGGAGATGAAAAAGCTATCTTTTCCCAAAATGATGCTAGAAGAAATTAGTAGAACCGGCCTAGGGGAAAAAACTATTCACGAAGGCACACAAATACTATTTAGTAGAAATATTTATTAACCGTTAGAACACCCTTTTGCACATTTTTAGTTTTTCGCGCTTAAGAAGGAACTTCTTAAGAAGAGCCTATTTTCTCCAAAATTGATATTCCCCAATCGATCTTGTTCGTATCACAGCCCTTTCAATTTGAAATTGATATTTTAATTTTGGAGAGTACTTTACGTGAAACCCATGAGATATTTTCAAAATTTTAAAAAAATGGCGCCATGTACTTTTATTGAATTTTGTTGTTGGATAGTCTAAAAAATGTTTAAGTGAATGGCGCAGATCTCATGTTGGTTAAAAACTCTAATTTTCCGAAAATTGAAAATATTAAAACATTTTTTCGACGTCTTCCCACAACTAAAATATTAAAGATAGAGATTTTATCTCTCAATAAAATATGTCGCATAAAGATACATTTTGAAATAAGGTCATGTACAATTTTTCGAATATATCAGTATTTTCACGTAGTTTTGCGTCAAATATAGGCAATATTTAATTTTTCTTTAAACATTTTTTCTTAAAAACACCTGCATCATTTTTTATGAAATTTCGTTGGTAGATAGGCTGAAGAACGTTTAAGAGAATAATATAGATCTCATGTTGCTTGAAAACCCTACTTTCGAAAATTGAAAAAATTCAAAATTTTTTCGGTCTTTTTATACAACTCAAGATGAAGATACAATTTCTTCTCTCATTAAATTTATCAAAAATATATCTTCAAATAAGGTAATGTTAAATTTAACGAAAATGAGAGTATTTTTTTAGTAATTTGGCGATAAAAATAGTCGACAGCTCCCAATTTACTGCGCTTCCTGAACGTAAAATGAATCGTGATGCTAAGCAGTTGGATGCCACGTAAGTTAGAATTTATATATTATTTCATATTTCATTGTTCGTTTCTTCTTCGAGCTTTTGTTATAAGTTTTAAAATTGATCTTTTAGAAATGATTTAAAACCTATTTTAAATTGAGTCTTTTAATTGTGAAAAGAAATAAATGATTTCGCTTTGCTTAATAATATGTAGGAATAAAAAGAGATGCCTGTAAAAACAGAGTAATTTTGATAAATATTAAAGCTTATATTTATTATATTTTTTCTGTATATTTTCATTTTCTTGCTAGCGGTATAAACAATGCTAATTGCCAAAATGTGTGTCACATACGAATTAGCTGTCATTGTTGCTTGTAACTCGTTGTTGTAACGCCGCACTGATAACAGAAGGCGATAACGACTGCTGCCTTTTCTTTCGCATTAGTATAAACTAATAGTTTTATTTACGACTCAAATACGCATCGTGCATCGTTGGTATTTGCGTAAATTTGCGTGATTTGAGTAAATTTGCGTACTTTATGCGCAATTTTGCTTAATAATACGGGCGAGAAAGTACGTGATGATTTAGCACCACTAGTTTAAGGTGGTTGCGATTTTCGGCATATTTGGTAAGCAACGGGAGTTGTGTAATATGTTCTAAACCTTCTATGAAAGAGGTTCTGTATTGGTTATAGATTTAAGAGAAACTAAAACAAACGGAGGATACTTACCGTTGTTTCGGATGAAAGATTTTCTTGTATAAATTTGAGCAAAAATGCAAAAATGCTTGACTTTGTAAAGTCCAACACGTAAGCGTTCCTTGTTTTACAACAAAGTTAAATACATTAGTAATCTGTTGGGATTAACCTTTCGGAAACATTCCTAAATTCATTGCCCAATACCTACCGTACAACTCCCAAATTAAGAAAAGTATTGTTGCCATTCGTGCAAGAGAGGAGCGGGTACATTGTTAGCTGACAATGATGCTGATGAGGCTGACGTCTCATGCATCAAGGAGGATAGCTATCCTCTAGGAAGAATCATACGTAGAACAGTGATAAACCTTCAGAATAAGAGCAAGATAGCCACAAGAATTGTGACAAAGGGCAAAAATAACATCCCAGGTCAGGTACATCAACTGAAGCTTCTAATATTTGTTTTTTTCTGTTTCTTCATATCTTTCAATAATTTCACAAACTGCTCCATTAATATTAACATGCAAAAAAAAAGACCACTGACATTTTGTAGTTAATCGATTTCTTTTGTGTGTAATGAAAATGAAATAAAAAGTAAGTTTTGTTACTGTGTGAGCTGTTCGAACAATCAAAAAGCTTTCTTCAATTTCAAAAGTAAGTTGTGAAGCAATTATTACGTGTGTGATTACGCAATTATTCATGCCATAAACTGCTAATACATCAAAATGTGAGGCATAAAATGACATTATATAAACGATTTCTCACAACGGAAAACGTGGTTTATAATGCTGGTAGACAAAAATATATTTACGGGGATCGATATTTTTTTGGTTCCTATTCTTACAATTTTTTTTTGCCATTTGTAAGACAAAAGTAAAAAGATTATTCGACATTTACCATTATAATAAGATCATATATGTATTTCATTGTCCAATACCAACTCTTCCACGCTTTTTACACGCAAGTTACCTATTACAGTCGTTCTATTGGAGTATGAGTTTCAATCTCTCTGGTCCTGAGTCCTTACCCCGCAAGAATGAGACAATATAATGTATTCGATTGAAATATCTGTATTCTTCGTAAGTTCGTTTCAACTCTCAGCCCAAAACTAGTTTCGCGTTCTGAGCACAAATATTGTTGAATTCACATCCAAATAGTACTTGAGGAAAGTGAAAAGCTACTTTTTATTATCCTTTGATTTTACCATGCATGAAAGTCTAATGCCCTAGCATTCCTTGGTATGGAGATAATAGGTTACGTAGCTTCGAAATGAATATCTATGGAGAATCAAAAATTTTCAGGGAGATGAAAATCAGAATACAGGCTTATTTGAAGAGGAGTTGATTGGACGATCTTATTTGGAGATAACGCAAGTAAAAACAACCTTCAACGATTGCATTCCTGTAGACAAATATTGACTCTGAATTTTAAATGAAGAGGTTAGACGGCCGACCATAGCTGATGACCTGCGTCTGACCACACAAAATGAAGATTCAATTCAATTACTTTGTTTTACTTTTCATGATTTTTGTCACAAATTACCTCATCTTGTAATAGCTAATAAATGAGAGGTAAATTGTGTCAATAAGAATATGGTAAGGTTATTCGTATATTGAAGATTGGAAATTTTAAAGTTGTATCTTGAAATCTAAGGGTAACACTACATTAGAGCGGAGTTTGGGCGAGTATTAGTCAACTCAGCCCAGTACGAGGAAGTGAAAATTTTATTGTGCCACTTGGCTATAAGTTCTCTTCTCGAAGTTTGCATATAATCTACACAAATTAGAGCAAAATTTTAAAAAATCAATTATGAATGTGCCGACCTGGACGGCCGAGAAGGCTAAGAGCAAGAACCAACTCAGCGTTTCGGTCCGAAGGGTCGCGGGTTCGAGTCCCGCCTTCGGCATGGTTGTTTGTTCCTTGACTTCGTATATGTTGTCGCGGAGGACCTAGCGTTCTGCTGACCCCAGATCAGAGGAGCCCGGAAGTGTGTTGGTCTAGTGTATGATCGAATATGCGTCCCATCGGGACGTAAAGGGTAACCGACTGTTGGCTGGATAAAAGCCCTAGAAAAAAATTATGAATGTGAAGGAAACGTACGAAAAGAGGAGACAGTGGTATGAAGTGTAAATAATTTGAAAAGAAAAATGAAAGAGATAAAAGTAAACAAAACTTCAGTTAGAAAGATATCGCGCCGAATCCAAGGCACCCGATCATAACAAGAAATTAAAAGACAAACAATAGTAATGAAATAAATAAAATACAAAAATAATAAATAGTAAAGATTTCTGTACTTCATCAATGTGAACGTACATTTGTAGATCAAGTGAATTTTCTACTAACTCTAATCATGCACATGATCCTTATTTTGCCCCTATAATTTATTACATTAAATTTCATATATCACTAATTATTGCTCTTCCTTTAAATGCCATTATCGTGTTATTTATTTATTTAATCGAGTATTCCCATTTAGGAGAGCGATTGAACTTAAATTCATGATTTTATTTTTGAATGTTTCCCCCTTCCTCTTCCAGAAACTCTTCATCCTCTCAGAATGTTCTCTCTTCTTTTCGTCTGGCCACTTCTTACCGGGTTCTTGCATTGTTCTTTGCTCGAACTTCACATTAATGATTTTACTCCGACACTCGTTGCGGTCTTCCAGATGTTCTATGTTGATCTGTTGCATGCCCCTCTGGACCTCCTTTAGCCACTCCGTGCTTCATTTACTCTTTGTTATGATGTCCAGTAGTTTCTTTGCTGTTCTGGAGTTCTCCATCCAGTAAATGTGTGTGTAGAACTTAGCTCGGCGTTTCCTGATTTCTTCGGTCATTGGGTTGGTCTTTTTATATAGTTCGGTCTGAGGTCTCTTCATCCAAATGCCGTTCTTGTTGATTGCTCCGTAAATCTTCCTAAACATTTTTCGTTCCGGTTTTTCTATTTCCCTAATTTTGGAGTGACCGCCAATAGCCGGCGGCGCTAGCCGAATGCATTTACTACGCTCCGTGAAGTCACGAAGGTTAAGCGCATTCGAGACTCGCGGGTTCGTGGTTGGGTGACCGGCCAGGAACCCCGGGATCTAACGCCGTCGAGCCCCTGGCCGAAGGGATAAAAGGCACTGACTGACTGCGACGTGACGAGACTTGACTAATATTAAAAAAAAAAGTAAAAGCACGTTAATGGAGGATTACTCCGAGAAGTGCGAAGCGCTCAACGCCCCTTAAGGGGCTTGGAGACGCGTTGCGTCAAGGTGTAGACGCAACAAATATAAAAAAAAAAAAAAAAAAAAAAAAAAAAAAAAAAAAAAAAAAAAAAAAATTGCCAATATTTCAGCTGCGTATGTTGCTTCTGGAATCTATTATCGTGTTATTGTAAATATTGCTATATTAGGGTGAGATTCTATTTTGTTAACAATACAGAAAAATCAAATCTGTTCGTTCCTTTACCATTAAAAATAGGTTTTTGAAATATTAATCTCTCGCTTTTTTAAATTCGTTATTATTATTATTATTATTATTATTATTATTATTATTATTATTATTATTATTATTATTATTATTATTATTATTTTTCATCTTTCAACTATTAATAGTTAAATTGTTGGGAAGGGATTCTGAAACTCAAGAAAGCGTGCGCAGATGATTTTCTCCCCCATACGTCACATAGTTTTTGACTGTTTTTGACTAAATAAATAAATTTAAAAAAATAATTATAATTATAACCATGGTAATGATCATCGATGTTGATGCCACTATAAATAAACTGAAAAAATAATAAGTAGAACAAAATGAAACAAAAAATCAACACTAAAATAAATAAATTAGAAGTGTAATTGAAGCTGGTGACGGAGGGCGAAGCGCGCGAGGTGGCGAAGGCGTGGGCGACGCCGCGCAGCCGGCCGGTGCGACTTCTGGGTGATGAATGGCGGACAAGCGGCCATCAGCGCGCGCCCATCACTGGATGCGCTGGCGGCCCACGAGGATCCGGCACCCCCACCCTCTTCCCCCGCTCCGCCCCGCACCCCGCCTGAACCCTCGGTCCGGGAGGAGCGCGCGCAGTAATTGAATCGGGCATCCCGGAACGCGGCGCCGGCCGCCCGGCCATCCAGTGCCAGCGCCATCGCTCCGCTCCGCGCCCCGCCGGCCGTGGGGCGTGGGTGTTCCCAAATGAACCACGGAGATATTAGTTCTGCATCGGGCCGGTAATCACAAACGCTATTTGTAGATTTATCAAAACTAGCAAAGCACAGGTTTAATGCCGCAGCTGTTCTGGAAGGCAATGTGTTGGTGTCAGAAGGAGGCAGTGGGGTAATGATTGGTCAGAAATGCTGGTGTTTGTTGTGTAACGTACGGGGTATTCTTCTCGTTTTCGATTTTAGTAGGCTAAAAGTAAGGCGAAATAACATTGTTTGTTTTCTCTGCTTGCTTTTATTCAGTTTCACTATTTCGAAATAATGCTCTATTTACTTTCTCATCCTTACGAAGCTACTTCGTACGAAGGTACTTCTAAGAACAGAATGTTATGTAATCGTGCCCCGGAAAACGACGTATATTCAGCGTTAAAAGAAAAAGTTATGTAATCGTGCTCCGAGAATTTTCAGAAGAAAATTTTTATTGCCGAACCCTGGTATCGTAAAAGTGATAATTCGTTTCCCAATATATCGTAAATTACTTCCTCTAACATTGTATTGCCAGAATACATGTTTTATGGGTCCTTGATACCGAAAAATCCATTGACGGCAAAACGTCTCTCCGTCATACCGCCTGCTTGTGAACAACGCTAGCGGCTAAAACGTAAGTAGGATTTTCTTCAGAATTGTTACTCCCTAATCGATTTGGCTGATGTCGCGTCCCCTTGAATTTGAAGCAGATATTTTAATTTTGCGGGATACTTTACATAAAGCCCCTGAACTTTTTCAAGTAAAAAAATGGCACCAAATTTTTTGATCAAATTTTGACCTCGACTAGCCTGATAAACGCTTAAGAGTGCAGGTCTGATATTCGTTAAAATCCCTGATTTTTCGAAAATTCCAAAAATTCAAATTTTTTTCGGCGTCTTCCAACAACTACAATTGTAAAGAGATTTTTTTTTCTTAATAAAATGTGTTCATCAGAAACATACATGTTCAATTTTTTGGAAATGAGTCTTTTTTCGTAATTTAGCTTCAGTTTCGAACTGGAATTTTTTAAATTTTAAACAATTATTTTCTTAGAAACGGCTAGAATTTTTTTCTTTAAATTTTTTCCTCGTACGTTGCAAAAAATTGTAAAGATAGTGGTGATAGTTGTCAGTTCGCAAAATCACAACACCGTGGTTTCAAAAAATTCTTCAAATACATTCCATTGTTTTCGGTCGTGATGTAGATAATACTTGTAGATTGTACGATGTAGATAATTCTTATTATGAAGGTAATACATTGAAGGCAGGTAATAAATTTCACTTAGATCTAACGAACACACTTTTTACTTTAAAAAGTTTTGGCCGATGATTATAATATTCAAAAATTAACAGCGCACTTCAATGTAATCAAAGCAAGCCTGTTTGAAATTATTGTTGCTTTTCTGTATTATATGCTGCAAATACTGTAACAATTAAATGTATTCTTGTTTTTTTATTTATGAAAGTTAGAAGTTACTACTGTTCCTGGCTATCAAAATGAACACAGGTATGCACCACAGACGCTGACTGAATTTCTGGAATGAAAGAAATTACTACATTTCCATTTTACAAATGTTTCCAATGATGCATGAAAGTATGTGCTGTTGTAACAATTCTAGTTATAGAAGTGCTTAGCTTCAAGCCGGAGAGTCTGTAAAGGGTTTACTTTGTTCATTCCAAAGATTATCTTGTAATGGGAACTGACATTGTTTCATCAAACTTGATTAATTCGTATATCCTGGCGCGTTAACTGCTATAGTCACTAATAGTGTAAGTGTATTGCATGCTTCGTTACAAGACGTATCCGCTGGCTGGTGTGGCCAGGCGGTGACCTACACGGTGGCTTGCAAGATTTTCCCATCTAGGTATCTTCCTTCAGCGGGGCGCTGCCCCACCCCAGACAAGCTCTAAACTCCCGACTGGTCCCCCATTGTGAGGTAGTGTAGTGCATGTAGGTGTATGTGTGGTGGGGGGTGAGGGTAAGACAAGGCAGACAAAGGAAAGGCCATGTGCGGATTCGTGGCCCGTTTGTTACGGTACGAGCATTCGCCTGGTGTTGATCGGAGAAATTACAGAAAAATACCGACCAAAGGAGCTTAGGGGCTTCCAGCCAGAGGTTTTCATTTTCTGTGCACGTCTTCTAGAATTCAGTGGGAAATACAATTATTCAAATTAATGTTTCCATGTTGTCGCGGCAGGAAGTATTATTCCGAAGGACAACATGAATAAGAGCCAAAATTTATGTTTAATTATCCTTGAAAATAGATTTTATTACATGGAAGGGTGTTTTTTTCTTTTTTTAAAATTTAAGTAGTATGTGACTTAGTGTAGAGATCACAGAATTTTGAAAATGTGCACACAATTCACTTTTCCCCATAGCACGTCATACGCAGTTTGAACTGTTTTTTTTACGTAAAACAAATAAGGTTCTGAGTGACATTAATTGGTGCCTTGAGCCACCTCAGCCACCATTTTTTGTATTGATTTTTGGTTATTCTGGTCATCTGCTCAGTGGTGAAGTGTTATTCCCGCGCTTGGGGATTCAAAAAATAATGCAAAATCCCAGATAAAATGCACACTTAATAGTTCATATTGGTTGTTCCAGAACAATCAC
This sequence comes from Teleogryllus occipitalis, assembly GCA_011170035.1. Lineage (NCBI taxonomy): Eukaryota > Metazoa > Arthropoda > Insecta > Orthoptera > Gryllidae > Teleogryllus > Teleogryllus occipitalis. The sequence continues at coordinate 117,310 of BLKR01014809.1, read as the reverse complement.
TAAACCACAAAAATAGAACAAGGAAGAAGGCAATTTTTTTAATGTTTTCCCACACAAATAGTGTACAAATGCGGAGTAGAACGTAGTTTGTTCATATGATACCTCACTACCTGAAGTCGACCGAAGAAGTGTAAATTGTTATTTGCAATATTTGCGTTCGTTGTTTTATCGCTGCAACAAGTCACTGTAAAATATTTTAGCACATGAACGCAATACAATGCAGACACGATCAATAACTACTTCCCGATTCGACAGTGTAGGGAATTTCCTCCCATTTCTCTTTACACCCAGAGCAGCCAACGTCTCGCGAATAAATAGCTCTGTTCTAATCTTCACGCGGGAATGAGTAAGACATCACTTGTAAATGAGTATATTTCAGATACTTTATTTAAGAGAGAATTCAAATTTTTATATTTATTATTTGTATTATTTAATAGTAGTGGCAGTGGAAGCGGTAGTGGTAGCGATAGCGGTTGCTGAAGCGGCAGCGGCATTAGCAATAGCGGTAGCAGCATGGTGGAAGATGTAGTAGCAGTAGTGGCAGCAAGGAGCAAATAGGTTCTATTTCGGCTCTCTTTGCTCTGGGATTCACACGTGACCATGCAGGGAATCCAGAGCGAAAGAAACCTGCGGGCTGCAGTCTCGCTTGAAAAGTACAACTTCCTGGTTCTCAATTCTGATTCAGACAAGCGAGTGAAACGTATATGTATATATTGTTTCTTTCAATTTTTTAAATTTCTTTTTTTAGTAACTTCCACCAAGCGTATGATCATTTGCAGTAACATATTATTATTGCTATAACTACTAGTTATAACTACTGAAGTTCCGCTGGCAGATCAGTGCAAACTCAGGTTACTCACATCAGAGGTATACTTGAGTGGTTAAAAGTGTTTCCATATCTGCTAATTTTTGGAAGGCAGACCCTTTTTGTACCTAATTTTATTGGCCTATTACTCATTCGCCTCGTCTTAACTGCTGCCTCAAACTTTAGCTTCACCGCCTCCAACATCTTCATCCTACCGTCCTCACAGCATCTCCCTCTTCTCTAGACTCTTCATTGTCTCCACTACCCCGTCGCCTCCGTCGTAGTCATCGCCGCCGCCTTCACCCTCACCAATTATCACCGCAAGCATTTCTGGCGATCGAAACAATGAGTTGTGCCAGCTATAAACAAATCAAAGTATTACGTTAATTATTATTACTACTAGTTGCCGTTAGAATAATTGGCACGGAGTTTAAAATACTCCTTATCTCATAAAGCACATTATCACCAATCATTTTAAATCTCCAAGAAGTGTTCATTCCCTTCAAGCATGGAAATGGAACAGGAAAATACTTCTTCAGTCAGGGTTTGCTCTCTACGAATGTCTAGGGTTAATTTTTAGCATGGTTTAGCAGGCTAGCCAACTTTTTTTGCGCAACTCTGTCTCTGTGTTTCATCTTTATTAATACTGAACATTTTTTGCGGACGCTAAAATGAAAAAAAATTATTACAATTTAGATCGAACATACTGAATTTTCACATTTTAAATGACACCTTGGCACAAATAATATGGCGGTTGTCTAGTTCTCAGATCTGTATTTTACGTCATCTACAATGACAATGAATATTATGCCTTGTAATAATAATAATAATAATAATAATTTATTATTATTATTATTATTATTATTATTATTATTATTATTATTATTATAAAAATTATAATTATTATATTTTCCTTGACATTCATACTCGACATGACAATATTCACTGTTCCCTGCGCCCACATCACCACCTCCCCCACGGCCCCACCGGAAGATGAGCCCTCCGACCCCGACCCGCGCCGCCGCCGCAGAGCGAGAGAAACGCGTAGGAGGCCACGGAAAGGACAGGCCTAAGAGGATAATCTAATGAATAAAAAGAAGACAAAGGGTGAAAACCATTCAATAGGCGTTCCCGCTCGGGAATAATGGATCAAGGCGCTCGCCGCGTGCAACCTGCGACGGCCGCCAGACTTATGGGGACTGGGCCTTCACGCCCCCGCCGCCGCTGGCCCGCCCCCGCCGGCAACCTCGTCGCCGTCCCCGCCCCTGCCCCTCGCTTCTGCCACCTCCTTTGCTCTCGCCTCTGGCACCGCTCTACCCCCGTCTCCCCCCGCCTCTACCCCGCCTCTACCCCCGCCTCTGCCCCCCCCTCTGCCCCCCCTCTGCCCTGCCTCTGCCGCGCCTCTGCCTCCACCTCTGCCCCGCATCTTTCCCTGCCTCTGCCTCGCCTCGCAACTGTCCCACTTCTGCTCCCGCCGCTGCGCCCGCTTCTGCCCCCGTCACTGCCCCCGTCTCTGCCCTCGCCACTCCCCCCATCACTGCCCCCGCTACTGCCCCCGCTTCTGCCCCCGCATCTGCCGCCGCTACTGCCCCCGCATCTGCCCCCGCATCTGCCCCCGCATCTGCCCCCGCATCTGCCCCCGCCTCTGCCCCGCCTCTGCCCCCGCCTCTGCCCCGCCTCTGCCCCGCCTCTGCCCCCACCCCTGCCCCGCCTCTGCCCCCTGCCTCTGCCACCACCTCTCTGCCCCCGCCTCTGCCCCCGCCTCTGCCCCGCCTATGCCCCCGCCCGTTATCCCACCCCACATTGGCTCATAGCCATTCGGCTCATTCCTGCTCCGACCCTCGCTCCTCTCCTCCGGCAAATTCTTCCCCTTCCCCAAACACCTGCTCCTACCCCTTTCCTTGCCACAACCCCTGTATTTATTGCCGCCTGTTTCATGGTCGCGCTCCGGCACCATTCCCATTCCCGCCTCCTCTATTCATTGAATTGCCTATTCATAGGTTCCCGCCTCGCCTATTCATAGAATAATTGTTCTTAGTTTACCTGAAACTCAATTATAAGAGACAATATTTTTAAAAAGAATTTTCATTTTTTCACATCAGTCAGAAGCGAGATAAGATTGAAATAAAAATAGTGTAACTAAGTTTTCTTCGTGTTTCAAGTAAAATTATTTTTTTAAAAGCTTTGTCACGTTGAAAATTTTTAAAGAAAGTTTTGTTTATAAAAAATATATGTCGATTCTGAGGTCTGAAAGAAATAAGAGATGTCAGAGTTTTCGAAAATCCGAATATCTCTGACGGCATTATTCCCTGCTTGAACGTATAATAATAGTTAAAGCAGAAGCACGGATGAACATTTAGGAAGAAATACAACCTTTAACGTTTTGATACAGGATCGAGCGCGAAAAAAATTGCACCAAGTGTTGCACAGAAAAGGTTTACCACAAGGGCTTCTTTATTATCACGGCTCAGAGCATCTATTATTAAAAAAGACACCCACAAGGTTTTATTGACGATGCATGAAAAATCACGAAACAGTTTAAGGAAACCCCGAAGACTAATGAAAGTGTGGGAAGAGAAATAGACTCAACTGCATAGAATCTAGTTTCTCAAATGAAAAGCAATGTTTTTGTATTTCATGTTTATAATTATATATCCATATGTATAATTCACTTACAATTGAGATTCACTTGATGTTTATAACTCACTTTGAATATGTTCTTAGCACAAATTAGGTGTATTTGGCGGACAACCAAAGTATTTGTTACAAAATGTCATCAATTGTAAAATTTGTTCAAGTTTATTCTTTAAATTTTGTTTTTTCATGCTGATCAATGATGAATATTATATTCTTTTAAAATTATAACTATTTAAAAAACTAAAGATAAATTTATTTATTTATTTATTTATTTATTTAACGTCAAAAAAAACAGTTAAAAACTGCGTATGACGTGCTATGGGGAAAAGTGAATTGTGTGCACATTTTCAAAATTCTGTGATCCCTACACTAAGTCATATACTACTTAAATTTTGAATTTTTGAAAGGGAGAAAAAAATCAAAACTCCCATGTAATAAAATCTATTTTCAAGGATAAACAAGCAATAAATTTTGAATTTTGAAAGGGAGAAAAAAAACAAAAAAACTCCCATGTAAAAAAATCTATTTTCAAGGGTAAATAGGCAATAAATTTTGAATTTTGCAAGGGAGAAAAAAACAACAAAAAAAACTCCCATGTAATAAAATCTATTTTCAAAGATAAATAAGCAATAAATTTTGGCTCTTATAACTTCCTGCCGCGACATGGAAACGATAATTTGAATAATTGTATTTCCCACTGAATTCTAGAAGACGTGCACAGAAAATGAAGTTACATTTATGTCCAGAAGCAAAACAAGGGGCCATCTCAGCATTTGCTCAATGGATCAGGGAAACTGGACGAAAAACCTGATCGAGATGGGGGTCATTGACCCGGAAGCTGTAGTACAATAGTTGTTACAGGTTGTTTATACTTATTTATACAGTCCAAATGGTAAATAATGCATTATGTATCATTGTTAAAATTAATGTTACTTTTCTTGTGATGCTCAGTATAGTCTCTAATTGTATAGAAACAGTTATGCAGCAGAAACGATTTCACTTGGGATTTAAACTTTTCTATTGAATTTAATCGTTTAATGTCATCTGGCAAAGTGTTGTAAAATAATGTACATGTATTGTATGTGAATTTTTTGTAATGAGCTGTTGATACTGTCACCTGATGAATATGATTTCTACGTCGAGTGTTATAGTAATAGACTTCGGCATTTTCTGAAAATATATTCCCGCCCTTAAGCAAGTCATTTTTTACAAAAACCACTGATTCGTAAATAAAAAGACACGGTAATGGTAGAATTCCTAGATGAATAAAGAGAGGCTTACATGAATCACGTGGGTGGGATTTGGTTATTATTCGTACAATTCGTTTTTGTAATCTAAAAGTCTGGGAGCTATAAGATGTATTTCCCCAGAATATTATGCCATATCTCAGGCGGGAATGAACATTCGCGAAGTATACACAACGAGCAGTATGAAGGCTGACTGAATTTGCAAGAATTCTGAACGCGTAGCATAATGAACTTAATTTTGTGTTCAATTCATTTAAATGGACGTTCCATTTAAGGTTTGACTGAATTGAGAGACCTAAAAATTTTGTTGCCTTAACATCAGTCAATGGTACACCGTTCATTTTCAATGGAGCACAGAATTGTTTATTTGAAATGGAAAACTGCATTAAAACCGTTTTCTTTTCGTTTACTATTAATTTGTTATTTCGGAACCAATTTGAAACATCTGATATTGTACTATTTACGGTTTCTTTATTGCAAAGGATGTTCGTATCATCCGCAAAGAGAACCGTTCTTCCGTTTCGAATCGTCGAGGGCATATCGTTTACGTAAAGTAGGAACAGAATAGGGCCTAAAATCGATCCTTGAGGAACTCCACATGCAATGGGCAAAGAGTCGGAAAGGTGCGTACGTAATGTTCCATCATTCCAGTAAGGTATTTCAACTCTCTGAGATCGTTGTTTAAGGTACGAACATAACCAATCTAGAGCAATACCACGAATTCCATATGAAGGTAATTTGGAAAGTAAAATGTCATGATCAATGACGTCAAAAGCTTTTGAGAGATCTAAAAATAATCCAATAGGTGCCTCGTTTTGATCCAATGATGAGGCGACATCTTTAAGAAAAGAAAATATAGCTGTTTCCGTTGATTTTGATTTTCTAAATCCATGTTGGCAATCTGAAAGCGCGTCGTGTTTAGTGAGAAAGGTTTCCATTCGTACGTAAAAAAGTCTCTCTAATATTTTTGAAAAAACTGATAGAAGAGAAATGGGCCGATAATTTTGAATTTCATTTTTGTTGCCTTTTTTGAAAAGCGGCTTAATTTTAGCTGTTTTGAAAATATCTGGAAACGTTCCAGTGCATAAAGATGCATTAAATATGTGAGTTAACGGGTGTATAATGGCATACGCACAAGTCTTTAACAAAGAATCCGGGAATTCATCTAAACCGGACGAATATTTATTTTTTAGTTTACCGATTATTTTGAGAATTTCATAGGAAGAAGTTTCGGAAACGAACATTGTGTCTAAAATTTTGGGTGAACTGTCTGTTTTTGAATTTTGTGGCTGAAAACCTTAGTGAGATCGGCAGCAATTCTCGAAAAGTATTGGTTAAAGAGATTAGCCACTGTTGCCGGATCGTTCACATTTATATCGTTATATTTTAAAACAACATTCTCTACGGGTTTTCTAGTTGATTTGGTAGTATTGTTTATTATATTCCACATTGCTTTTGTTTTATTATTTGAGTTCAAAATATCCTGATCGTTTTTCATGATTTTAGCCTGCCTTATGACTTTTCGTAACAATGTTTTGTATTTTTTAAAGTAGATAAGGAAATCTTGAGATACGTCATGACGTTTAGAAATAAAGTAGAGAGTACGTTTATTTTTACACGATGTTCTAATTCCTTTTGTGATCCAAGTATTACTTTTTCGTGAAATGTTTAATTTTCTCTTTTTAATAGGAAAGCATGCGTTAAAGAGAAATGAAAGCTTTGAGAAAAATAAATTATATTTTTCATTTGTGTCAATAGCGTTATAAACTGCCTCCCATGATTCTTTCAGCAAGTAGTCCGTAAATAACTTTATGTTAACTGTAGTAAATGCTCTGCACATGCGTGTTTTATTTATTGTGTCAGTATTCATGTTATTAGTAATTGTAAGAATTTGTGCATCGTGGTCACTGTAACCTAGATTATTCGTTATTATTTCATATCTAGTTGTGGTTTTGTTAATTATAATTTGATCTATTGCTGTTTGTGATTTAAGAGTATTCCGTGTAGGTACGTTCACTGTAATATCTAAATTAAAAGAATGAATTAAATTGAGAAACTGCTCTTTTTCGTGGGATTCGCTCAGAAAATCAATATTGAAATCTCCACATACAACAATGGATTTAAAAGAGAGATTACTAATTTTGTTCAGAGTTATCTCTAGATTTTCTACGAAATTGAAATAATCTAAAGCTTGCTTTGTTGGAGGTCTGTAGATGCAAAGTAAAATAATTTTGAGCGTAGTAAGATGTACAACTGTTATTTCAAAAACTTTTTCAACTGCATATAAATTGAATTCTGACAAGAAGGTAGAATCAATATTATTTCTTACATAAATACACGAACCTCCGTAAGCAGGGCCTTTATTTGATTCCCTTGCTCTACAATAAGATCCTGCGAGGTAAAAACTAGGAATTTGGAGTGTTTTTAGATCATTATGAGATAACCAATGTTCTGTAAAGCAAAGAACATCTATTTGACTGAGATCACACTCTAATGCTGCCTCGATAAATTCAATTTTATTTGAAAGAGATTGCACATTATGATGCATTATTTGAATATTTTTCATGTACCTACACGGATGCTTTTCTGCTGCATCTGACTCTAGTTGCTATTTATTTATCTCATTTTTACCTCGAGTGCGTGGTCGAAGGAAGTATCGTGTCCCAGCAGTGTTAGGAGGTGAGGAAGGAGGGGTTACAGATGTAGGGGAATGAATAATGGGAGAGGTAGTACAAGGATTTGGTTCAGGGGATAAGGTAATTGGGTCCAAAGGGGTTCCGGAGGATGGAAGAGAACTAGGAGATGTAGGTGGGGATGAAACTTGGATAGGATACTGCTGAGGTGTAAGGATGTGTTTAGCAAGTTCGCTACCGAGTGCATGTTTTCCGACAAGGTTCAAGTGAAGACCATGCCGGGTGAAGTGTTTTTCTGAGAGAAAGTTAAGCTCAAATAATTTAACATGTGTGCCTCTCAGATGCAGTTTTAATTTGTTGTTTGCGTGTCTAATTTCTTTGCACAGTGTTGGTTTGTTGTACCAGAAGGGCAGAGTCGAGATTACAATGTTCGTGTTTTGGGCGGCACGTTGTAGTTTGTCAACATGTTGCTCAGGTGTAAAGTGACCACCCAAATTGATGTCATTCTGCCCTCCTATGATGATGACTGTATCCCGTTTGGTGAGAGTTTTTGTGTGGGTGTCCAATTCACTGATCACGTCGGCAAACCTCCCGTTAGGTTTAAACACACACATGACAGAGAAATTGGTTGGGAGTTTCCCACTGAGCAGGGAGGAGATTTGTCGCCCATGGCTATCTGCTAAAATTAGTACCTTTTTCGTGGGCTCAGTAGGAATGTCCTTGTTCACTTGTGGGCCAGGTTGCGCAACTCTACGTGTCTTTGTTTCTTTGCGCTTGCTAGCCTGTTTGCGTCGGTTTGTGGGTGGACGTGTCGATGATGGGAGGGGGTAGTGAGGATTGGGAAGGCATGGAAAATCATTGTCATAATCTAACACAGCAAATCTGTTTTGAGTCATGATTGGTTGTGATGATTGTGTTTTTGCTTTCGCGGATGGACGGTTGAAAGTTTCTGCGGTGTTGCCTATTGTTGTCCAACCGTCTGAGTTTTGAACGACCTCTTCGAGCCTTCGGATATGTTCATCTAAATTTTTGTTTACGTGTGTGAAGGCTTTCAGAAGGTCGGCTTTGAGAGTGTACAGAGTAGAAAGTGTATAGCGAATAGTAGCCATGTCACGAATGCGTATCAAATGCGTGGCAAATATGAGAATAAATAATTAGATGAGAAATCAGATTATGTGTCAAAAATGTTTCCTAAATTATCTTTTTAATTTACGTGTATTAAATTATTTAATTTAAGTTACGTATTTATTTAAAAAATAAAAGAAATGGGATTCTAATTAGTATTTAAATGTTATTGGTTAATTGCGAGTAGAGTTGAGTGTGTTTCCGTTAATAGATCTAAGCTGCAAACTAATAAATACAATTAGATTACTATACTTTACCTCTTTAAAGGCCACAAAAATTCACCACTTTGATATTCTTTTGAAATCACAAGGTTCAAAATCTTCCGTTACTAATATATGCGAAACTTTGAATTTTGATGTTTTTCACCATTGTCACAACACTTTCACTAGTTGTTTAACCCTTTACGCAAAACTAAATTTATTTGTACACCAAATATGTATTAAAAGTCTTTGAACTCGTTAAAATGCACGTTTGTCCGTTACGCTGTCTTTTAAACAAATAACTATTTACTTCTTTTCCACTGCTTCGGACAATATAAATCTCTTTCAGCGTTCCTGTAATTAGTAAACAAGTAAAGAAAACAATTTAAAAACAAAAGGTACCTGAAAGATGTAAGAAAGTAGTCAAAATTAGTAAAATATTGGAGCACAGTCCGAGCTCGTCAGTCACGCAAGGAAGCATCCAAGAGCAAATTTGAAGACAATTCGAAACTAGAGGTGCTACAGAATGGCATAGACTTTCTCGTAGATTTTTTTCTGATTTCCTTGGTGTGGACTAGCTGTAAGGTCTTGCTCCATTCTCTGACCTGTTGCCATCTATCGTCACCGAAATTAAAGAAGAGTAAAATCTCGTCCAAAATATAAATTTTTATTACACATTTTGAAACCGTTTGTAAGAAAATGGTTATTAAGCATTTCTCTAAATGCACATTTTTTAGTTCTTATTCACAAAAATCTATTGTTTTCGAAAAACCTAATTTGAAGTCATTTAAACCAAAATCACTCGCAAATGTAATAATGTATACAAATTGATGGAAATGTGCATATTAACGGCGTGAGAGATATTAAAAAAAAGTACATTTGTGTAATTTTTGAAAAAACAAAAGAATACACCAAAATGACTTTACGTCATATTAAACACTGCAATTACCACTATTCATTGGGAAAAAAATTAAGAACACATTTGGAGCCATTTTTGAAAAAATGGTATTTGAGCGTTTCTGAAAATTCGCAAATCTGAGCTAATTTTTACAGAAAACTGTTGAGTTTTCGAGAAGCTTTATTTGACATTATTTAAAACATATATACTCATAAATCTAATAATGTGAAATTACCTCTAATGTAAATATTACAGACGTGAGAGACAAGTAAAAAGAATTACATTTGTGTAAAGTTTGAAACAAGAAAACAATAGAGCAATATGGCGTTTATGTCACAGATAGGATTGTTTGGGCAATAACCCAACCAAATATTTAAAGAACAAATTTGGAGCCATTTTTGAAAGTATCTTGTTTTTGTAATTGTTTAAAATTGCGAATATTGCACAAAAAGTATTACAATTTTCAAAAAAGTCTATATGATCTTAATGGTAGAACTATTTACGGGCAACAAATTAGCTTTAAAGGAAAAAACTGTCTTCAATTTTAGAGATGTAGGAAGACGTCAAGAAAATCAAACATTTGCAATTTTCGAAAATTCACTGTTAACCGTGACAATCGGACATGTGCCACCCTTATAAGTGTATTTTACTGTATTCTTACAAGAAATTTAAAGAAAAAATTTGGAGCCTTTTTGACAAAATTTTGAAAATGATCGGGAGGCGTCATGTAAAGTAACCCCAAATTTTTAAAAAAATGTTTTCAGAATTTCAAAGCTTCAACTAGAGCCAGTTCGACAGGAGATTCTTCAATTTGGAAAAGATCGAACGTGTGGTTTAGGCACTAATAGTGTAGTAGGCGCTAGTACCATAAGAAATGGGCCAAGGACCGTGCGCGATCTTTCCTTCCTCTTCCCTGTTCTATGCTCTTCCCTTACACTCATATGCACTATACCACCACACATGTCGGGAGCTTAGAACATGTCCCCACTGGGGCGATGCCACGCAGGTAGGAGATATCTAGTTGGGAAAAATTCCTGGAAGCCGACTTAGGTCGGCGTTGGAATTCGCCATCCAGCGGAGGAAGATCTCCGCCACCTCCCCCGATGAAAGATGAACTGCATTTAGGACTAACGACCTTAACAGTTCAGGTGCCTAGAATCACAAATCGTCGGAAATCAACCTACTGACTCTAAATATCAAATTTGCTCAAAAGCGAAGTAGATGAATCGTGATGGATTTTGGTTAGATTTGAAAAAGAAAAAAAAAATATTTAAGTTGAACTTAAAATGAATTTCAGCATATATATCTTGTGTTTTCTTCTTAGGAACATATGTATAAATTGTGTAGTTAGACTCGTATCAAAACAATGAATTTTGAAGAAGTTTACAATTAAAAACCTCTAGCTATTTGGATGTATATGGGGAGAGACGTTTTAATGCATGTCTTGGATACCCCATCCAATTTCTAATCTAATGAAATTATCTGTTTCAGGTATGATAATTGATTCAACAATTCTCAAATTTGGGATCGATTGGTGAGTTGACCATTTATTTTCCTTGAAATTGTTCGGATTAATTTTGTGCTTGTTTTGATTTTGTTTGACGTTTCACGAAAACAGAAGAAAATGTAGATAACAGTTTTTCTCCCTTACCGTTTTCTGTTTCGGTAGTATCTTTCTTTTATCAGAGGACATTGGAACAAAATGTGAATGAAGGAAGCGAAGAATCATAAAATAAAACCCCAAATATACTCTCGAAATTCATGAATCGATACAAATAATATATTTTACTAGAGTGTATTCAATAGGCGAGAAAATGGATGGAATTTCATGTTTGCCAAATAGACGACAAACATTCGAACAATTTTCGTGTTATTTTCTTATAACTATAGCATTCCTTGTTCAATAAATTAAAATTAAAATATAATAAATTCTGGTAAACCTATTTCGGCAATGTGAATATTTCGCATTTTTTGTAATACCATTTTAATACATGCATTTTTTGTAATATTTTTTGTAATGCCCTAATAGCATTTTTTCGCAAATTCCTATTGGAGTAATTCGTAGATATAATGCAAAATGAACGTATTCAGATTTCTTATTGTTAGATCAGAGTTAGTATATTCGCCAAAAATATTGTCTTACATATTTGAACTACTTTTTACTTAGGGAAGTTTATAAGCATTTTTACACTTTCGTTCCTTAAGGTGTGAAATTCACCACCACAAATTTTAAAGGTAAACTTAAAGACACTCTCATAAAAGGTGTTCTGGTAACCCTTTAAATGCATGTATAATATGGAGTATAAAATGTAGATTAATACACGTTCCTTGAGCTCACTACACCCATAAATATATTTCGTATTCATGAAATAGCGGATATTCCTTTCATCACGTTCCTATTAAGTGGCTGTAATTGAATACAAACGAAGAAGTGAAACCTATAGTTACCTCTAAAGCACTTGTGAAATCAGTATGGTAATTTTTATTCCCCGTTAAAAGATTTAATCAGTTGAAATAAGGAGACCGGAGCCGCGGCCCTCCATAAGGGCGAGTTCTTAGTATCGATGCTCTTCGGTGAAGGCGTTATAAAAAGCAACCAAGTCGCAGAGTGTAATCTTGTGGCGAGGTGATTTGCACGAGAGTTTCATTATAGAAACGAATTGAGGATGCTTTTAAATTTGTTTTGTTGTTGTTTGAATAATATCAACTCTGTGCCCGTCAGGGTTTGTATCGATAGCAATTATTCTGTAAATTACATCTAGACATAAGATTTTGATTCCATACTCTTCAAGTAGGTTGTGTAATTGAAAAAGATGAGAAAGTTTGGAGAAAGACGTTAGAAAATATTTTTCTTTTTTTAAAAATGAGTTGAAATTTTCCACAACGTTATAAGCCCTTTCGGATATGAAATTTTGTTTCGTAATTTTTCTACGTATTTTGTGCATTCACATGTTAGCATTTAACGTGGGTGCCTTTCAAATTATTCAGTAGTTGATATATTTAACAGCTCCCTACCGGTCTCCAGGCATATATGGTAGTATAGTGCATGTTAGCGTAAGTGTGTGAATAAGGGCTGAAGATAGAACTAGGAAGAGGAAGGAAAGATCGCACGCGGTCCGTGGCCCGTTTGTTAGAGTACTGCTCCGGCATTTGTGTGGTGTTGATCGGAGAAATCACGGAAAACTCTCGATCAGACAAACCAGCCTTTAGAATTCTCCCCCAGACAGTGACTGAATTCGATCTAGCTGAAAAGTTAGTGTCGAAAATCCTGTAGCCGTTGAGACTCGAACCTAGGACCTCCCGGTCAGAGGCACTGTGACATCAGTTGGTACAGTGAGCCACCGCTGCCGGTGGGGCTTCAACATTAGTTTAGAAATTGATTGACTATATTTCTTGTTGACTGATTGACTATATTATATATTTCTGATTGACTATATTTCGTGTTCCCGGTCTCGTCAATGGCAATGTTTCCGTAACTCCTCGCTCATCCCGAAAGTGTAGTGCATATTTTATTACTGGAGATGGCGTTGTTCTTCCTTCGCAGGTTGGTGAGATCTGACAACATTTCGGAGTTTTCCTATCTAGGTATCTCTCACCAACGTGACACCGACCCAACGGGGACGAGTTTCTCCCGACATGTGTAGTGGTGTACTGCTTCTATATATGTAAAGGAAGAGGAAGGAAATATAGCGCGTTGTCTGTGGCCCGTTTGTTAGAATACTGAGCCGACATTCGCCCAAAATTGATCGTAGAAACAACGGAAAACTACCGATCAGAGCAGCCGGCCTCGTGAATTCTCCTACAGACAGAGACTGAACTCTGCTTAGCTATGTAGAAAAATCCTGCCAACGTCGGAACTAGAACCATTTGACCTCCCGGTCAGAGGCTTTGCAGTGACATCAGTTGATGCTCTGAGCCACTTCAGACAATAATTAAAAATATTTTTAAACCGTATCACTTTATGCAAATATTATTAAAATAAATTGATAAAAGAATAATTATATTTTAATGTATGTTTAAATTTGCTTTGGAATTATACTATATACCGGGAGCGGTAGCTCAGTGCATCAAATGATGTCACTGCAGCGCCTCTGACCGGGAGGTCCTAGGTTCGAGTCCTGACGGCGGCAGGATTTTTGACACTAGCTCTTCAGCTAGGTCGAATTCAGTCGCTGTCTGGAGGAGAATTCTAGACGCCGGCTGCTCTGATCGGTAGTTTTCCATGGTTTCTCCGATCAACACCAGGTGAATGTCGGGGCAGTACCCCACCAAAACGGGCCACGGACCGCGCGCGATCTTTCCTTCCCCTTCCTTGTCCTATCCTCTCCCCATACACACACACTCACACTAACATGCACTACACTACAACATATTCTGGGGGACCGGTCGGGAGCTTAGAGTTTGTCCCGGCTGGGGCGGTGCCCCGCTGGTGGGAGAGTCCTGGTTAGGGGAAACCCCACTAGCCGACGGTAGGTCGGTGCCGGATTTCGCCATCCAGCGGGGGAAGATCACCGCCATCTCCCTAGAACAAACATGCACTACACGTACGGGACTAATGGCCAAAGCAGTTGACGCGCCCGGAAACACGAAAAAAACAAACCAAACCAAACTATCCCTCCGCCGCGACAGCTGTTCAGCCCCGTCCCTTCGTAGAGTGATAATGGCTCCTGGGAAAACATCCCTATGCAGAAGTGTAAGAGTTTTGCTGAGGTGTATGCACGTACGCGAGTCCGGAAAATATTTTAATTTAATTACGTTATATGAGAAATCACAATCAGTAAAAGAAAACTGCCACGAATGTAAATAGAAAGAAAAATGATTTTAAGCCGGAAACACGTGCGCTGGTACGCATCTCGCATTCAAGTCTCGGTTTTAAAATAAACAGAATATTTATCACACAAAGAGTAAATTCAATGTAATATATAAAGAAAAAAGAATTCTTACAGAACCAACTTTGGAAGTATAAATATAATAATTTATAAAGCTATTTTCGAATGAAATATATTTGAGAATTTATGTCAAAAAGTTTAAGAACAATGTGTAATGAAAATATACTAATTCATAAGTCTCTGAGATTAAATACAAGCCATCTTGTAGTATAAGTTGTTCTCGTTACGAAAATTCGTTCAGTGGTGTTTTCTTTGGGTGTGCAAGTCGTGTGTCAACGCCCAAGAAAATATATTTTTTTCTTTGAGTTCATTGAGATTTTTCATTTTTTTCGGTCTTCCGTACGATTCGTGTCCATGCAATGCAACGTAGGCATGGTGGGAGCGCAGCTCGAGGAGCAGTCTTCGGTTCGTATCTGGTAGCGGCAGCGCATGCGCGCAACGTCTCCCCACTCAAGAACGAAGCCTGCGAAGGCTTTGGAATCTTGATTGAACAACCTACTATGGTGAGCGAGCGTCCATGATTGACATATTCTCCGTTGCACTTTGCAGCCTTTAGCGATCGTCCTACTGAGAAGAAATAAAAGAGGTCATCTTCGTCAACATATTATTTTTATTAAGATAGCCGGCTTTGCCATCACCATCAGTCTACAAGGTACCGAAAAATATAACAAAATTACAAATAAAATATAAAATAATATAAAAAATTAAATTAAAATTAATAGATACATTTAAATTTTAGTTACAGATAGCAGATAAAATTGCGAAAATTGAAATGCAACTGGAGGATTAGTAGCAGTTCAATTAACATTTTTTTAAATTTGTAATTTAATTTAATATATTTTTCTGTACCTTGTAGGCTGATGATGGTAAAGCCGTCGAAAGCTGGCTATCTTAATAAAAATAATATGTTGACGAAGATGGCCTCTTTTATTTCTTCTCATATGAACGTCAACAACAACAAATCAGTATTCTCATGATTGTCGTACTCATGAAATTGGTGTTATTTTGATAATGAAAAGGTAGTACAAAACTTTTTAAATAATTACTTTTCTTCACTTTCGTATGAAGAAGTGAAACGAAAATAATTGGTAATGGGCGACAATGTCCTATTTTAATAATATTTTGGAATTTAATTTTTAAAATTACAACCGAAGAATGGGAAAAAGGTTGAGCAGATATTTTGTATGTATCTTAAAAGCAGAAACTAGAACACCCTCACTGTTGTTATTTTGCGACTACCTTTCCCTCATTCTTCCAATATGATAATTTAAAATAAATCAGGTTTTTGTTTACTTACGTCAGTTTTATTATAAATATGTATGCGAAAAAGTAGTGTGAAAGTTTCTTTTATTGCCAACGCCCTGGGACAGAGTGAGAAGACGTCACTGGGTTTATGTCAACTAGACGTTTAATTTTCTTATTCTTCATAAATAAAAATATTATGAATATTATTATATAAACTTATTTAATTATCATATTATTATTTATTATATTAAATAGCTGTTACCATAAAACACACCATTCATTTTAGAAGTAGTTTTATTAAAATCGGCTTTCAACTAAATATTTTCTGAAGCCGCACCGCTGTTGTTTACTCCGTGCATACGATGCGGTGCGTGTAGCCCAAACTTTCTTGCTTTTTTTCTCTTGCTTCTTGATTTGTTAATTGTTTACAGATTGAATGAACAACGATATAACTGCGATTGGAATGGTATAGCTATATTGAGAGTCCCAGAAAAGTCTCTGTTGACCTTATGAATTGCCATGGTCCTCACTAGAAGATTTAGAGAATTAAATATATATATATATATATATATATATATATATATATATATATATATATATATATATATATATATATATATATATATACATACATGCATACATATATACATACACACATTCAAATAATATATTTAGTACATCTTTTAAAATACTGTTAAGTATTATAATATATTAAATTACATGTTTAATATATCACAAAACATGATCGTAGCCATTGCCATAGCTTCTTCCATTGCGTCTGTGACGTGCGCAAATACCCACTCCCGCGCGTTGGTATTTTTGATCGCCTGCTGGAGTGACATAAGCAATGTAGTATGTACAGAGCACGTCAGCGAGCAGAGCGTGGGCGAATGAGAAAGAGTGAGCATGCTGATGTCGAATATTTGTTGTTTTTGTTATGCTATATGAGGCGCTATTTAACACGTGCTGTCGTGAGAAGATGGTTAGCCATTAGAGTAATTGATTGACCATTGCATATGAAGTACAAACTAAAAAGGAAGGTTCTTTTCATGTTGTTTTTGAACTTGCTACAATGTTTCCCTTCTTAGTTATTTGCCAATCTCCACCCAAAAATAATACGAAGGGTAAATTACACTGTTACGTAACTTTCGTGTACTTAACGAACGGATACGAGTGGGATGATATAAAGAGGTTGAGGCAGAGGAGGATAATATTTGAGTGTACGAGAATAACATAAATGGGAAAAGGACAGATGTGAAAATGGCAACATTATATGATAAAGTTTAAGAGGTCATTTGAATTCTTACTTATGCATATAGGCTGAAAATTTAATTATTTACTAGCAAAAGCTCTTTGCCATTGTAAAAGAGTCTAAAAAATCAAGTTTCCCGAACGCCTTTCTTGTCATTCATCGCTAATAATTGTACTAAATCTTATTTTAATACAAATGTTGTATACCTATTATCGAAAATTTTCACACGCCGATTCCTCCATAAATCGTAATCTTATGGCGGTAATAACAATAGTGGTGTAATGTCAAAGAGAAGAGATATAGAAAACAATCGTATTTAATTTTGCTAAGTTATATATAATATAGAACTTCTATTATCACAAAAAACTCATTGTAAGATACTGCAAACTGGGGAGGAAAGAATGAAGATTTTGGAGAAGTGAAATGAGGGCTAAGAGTCACGCATGGCAATTATGACGATACGTTTCTGTGTATACTCATTGAAGAGTATGGTCAAACAACGGGACAAGCGCCAACTGAGCAAAATTGTTAAGTTTCAGTTGTGAATATACCCTTCAGATTTCGTCTGTTCTATTGTGTCTTGGGGTAGCCTTTATCAAAAAGTGGCTAGTTAGCTAGAAAAGAGAACTAGATTCTCATTTTAGTTGAAAGATCTCTTTTGTCTGTAGTGCCACTAAGGAAAACCAAATCAAAAGCCTCCATCAATTCTCCCATTCTCTCATACGTGTAACTATGTTTATAAAAGTTGTACTTTTATGTTGAAAATGTGTATTTTCTAACAAAAATGCAATGTTCTGATTTTATTTTGTTATTTGTTAAAAAGAGATTCCCATTTATTACTTAACCGGTCAATATTTCTGATTGTACAAAGTTTATTGGCAATATGGGACGTCCTCAGTTCGGCCCAAGTGGTTAAGTAGTTGTGGCATAATCTCACGCTTTCTTTCATTGTCTTTCCTGCACCGACAGTTTACCGAGTCGAGTTCAGCCTATTGCTAAAGGGCATGCTTTAATTGCTTGGGTAAGAAATGTCTACATTTGCATTTAGTGAAACAGTGAATTCTTTGTGATTTGCTGTTATTTGCTTCCATAGCCCCTTATCCTCTCAGTGCCGACATGTCAGATTTGTGTTTTTGGTGTGTCCCAGTTTAGTGATTGTTTCTCAATTGGGCAGGACACTCCTTTTCCAAATTTCCTAAGTTTTGTTAATATAGAATCTTATTTATTTCAAAATATTTATTTTAATTTATGTTTTATAAAATGCTTTATAAATTATTTTTATATTTGATAAATTTTTTATACTTAAAGGCATTCCTGAATAGAACATTTTTCACAGTATTAGCTCACAAGTGCACATTCAGGGGCATCGTGAACAGCCACCAATGGCGTCCAGCTTGGCGCCGGGCAAAATGAGATGAAGCGCATGGGAGAACGAGACGGGTAGCAGCGCTCAAGTCCGTCCGTTGGAAGGCTTCCAAATGCCAGAGAACACCTGCAACTTTCGGAGCCGGCGACGTGGGCAGAAGTAGTTTCCTTATCTGTTCCATTACTAGACAATAACATTCTGATGAAGATTCGCCGGCGAGCGGGATGAGCTCTGCCGCGTGATGGGGGGGGAGAGGGGGAGGTGCGCTGTGCAGAGGGGGGCGGGGAGGAGCGGGGAGAGACGGGGTGCCGTCGGCCGACCGGGAGGAGGAAGAGGATAACAATGGACAAAAGCGAGAGCCCGCCGGGAGATGCGAGCCGCTCGACCATTGTGACCGATGGAGGAGGTGGAGTTGGCTGCGAGGAAGGCGATGAGGCGATGGTGGAGACGGTGGCGACGGAAGATCTCTTCGGGGGATCAGGACTTCGGCGAGTTGGCGAAGTTAAAATGAGGATTATTATTATTATTATTATTATTATTATTATTATTATTATTATTATTATTATTATTATTATTACAAATAATGCCATGGCACCTTGCTCGGTGCTCCACTAGAATCTGTGCAGCAGAAAACACGGCTGGGGACAAATGGTTAATAGGGCAGTCACATGGCGAACAAAGTAGTCGAAAACCTCGTAACCAAAATACTGTTAGATAGCAAGATTCCAACGGGCCGTCGCGTCGGTTTGATCATACATGGCAGATTTCACCGCCGTTGAAGAGAAACGGGTATGGATATATGGACGTCGCCATCCCAGCAAATTACTTAGTGGATCAGAGGGAGATCAAATGAAACAATAAAGAGACATCGATGTCGATAGAGTGAAAGACCTGGAAACGGGAGGGGGGTCGGTTGTCTCGGTGGCCTTTGAGGTTCAACAGGTTTTATCCAAACATCTTACAAAACATCACAATAGACCTTGATGTGGGTTTACCATTTTTGCAAGATCGCATTGCTGAGAACTGCCCTGCCCTACATTGATCGGTATCTTTGAGATTCCTAAGTCCTTTACAATAAGAAGAATTCTGAAACTACACATGTGATAATAACAACATAAGGCCTTGTGGCTCCTAATTTCCAGAAAATGTAGCAGAACTTTAAAATCGCTATCACTACAAGACTTCTGGAAATCTTTTAGTAGAATAATTTTTGTAAGGAGTTCTAAAATAAAATGCATTTATTCTGCAGATCCTAAAAACATGTCTGAGGGACGTGAATATTTACCAGCATAAAAATAGCTGATAATATCAAATAGCTGACGATAATAGCTTATGATCAAATAATAGAACTAATCGTTTTAGAAAAGCAGATGTCTAGTACATCAAAAAAGACATAAAGAAAAGAGAATAACGCAAAAATGTATTTTAAAGGCTTCCAACTTAAAGATAGGAGAAAGATAAGGAGCAGTAGAACAAGAAGACAGGACCAGAAAGGAAGATTTAGAAAGTATTAAAAACAAATGATGCTGCAAGGTATATTTTCCTTTTATTATGTATTTGTAACTTAAAATAATATTGTAATTTGTATTCCACTTATACTTGAATCATCTGCGGAAAAAATCTCTATACCAAACGAAGCGTTGGATATTCGAAAAAACGCTTCTTTATGTTTTGTAAAATTTTTAAAAAGTTAAAAAAGACACTTTTGCTAAGTAATTCATTTTTTCCTCTATCCTTACAAAACGCTTGCTCAAATTTCGGGCCGGTTTCTTTAGAAAATCTTGTAAAAATAGTTTTGAAGGAAGACACGATTTACTTCAAACATACGCACAAACCAGTAATGTTTTGGAAAAATTGTACTTGAAATGATTCAAGGAATAATTATTACAGAATCAGCAACATTAATTAAGAAATCTCTAGCTCCAATACTGACATTACACAAGTTCCAAAAAATTGATTTTTCACTATTTTAAAAATGTCAAAAGTTAATGAAAATCGGATCTACACAACATTTATAAGCGCACGTCCTGCTATGAGTGGAATACAATTTAAAGAAAAATGAAGCCATTTTTGAGATTTTGAAAATGTCCTATGGGTTTCATTTAATGTACCCGGAAAATTTTTATTTATTAAAATTAAAAGAATAACAATATTTTGAATACATACACATATGAGCAAATACTCATGAATTTTAGACACTAGTGTTGCTCACATATGAACGGACGGACGGATGGATGGGCAGACGCACGAACGGGCAGACAGATGGCCGGGCATGTGGCTGAACAGGCAGCCAGACAGGCTGATGGCCGGGCAGACAGATGTCCTGACAGACAGATGATCAGACAGGCAGCCACACGGGCAGTCGAGCGGACGAACACACGAGTGGACGAACCGACAGACGGAGAGAGAAGCGGACACACGAACGGAGGGTCAGATGGACGGATAGACCGTCGGAGGGACAGAAGAAAAAGCAGACACAGTCGGACTGGCAGACGGATGGACGGACAAATGGACGGATTGGCAAACAGACGGGTAAACGGACAGACGCTCGGATGGATAGACGCACGGATGGATAGACGAACGGACGGACAGATGAACGGACGGTCAGACGAACGAACGGACAGACGAACGGACGGACAGACGAACGGACGGACGAACGGACGGACAGACGAACGGACGGACAGACGAACGGACGGACAGACGAACGGACGGACAGACGAACGGACGGACAGACGAACGGACGGACAGACGAACGGACGGACAGACGAACGGACGGACAGACGAACGGACGGACAGACGAACGGACGGACAGACGAACGGACGGACAGACGAACGGACGGACAGACGAACGGACGGACAGACGAACGGACGGACAGACGAACGGACGGACAGACGAACGGACGGACAGACGAACGGACGGACAGACGAACGGACGGACAGACGAACGGACGGACAGACGAACGGACGGACAGACGAACGGACGGACAGACGAACGGACGGACAGACGAACGGACGGACTGACGAACGGACGGACTGACGAACGGACGGACTGACGAACGGACGGACTGACGAACGGACGGACTGACGAACGGACGGACTGACGAACGGACGGACTGACGAACGGACGGACTGACGAACGGACGGACTGACGAACGGACGGACTGACGAACGGACGGACTGACGAACGGACGGACTGACGAACGGACGGACAGACAGACGGACGGGCAGATGGGCTAAAGGGGTCGCGCAAGCGGATATATGTATGTTTGGACTAGCGGGTATACGGACGGACGGAGATCGAACGAATGGATAGACGGACTTGCTGACGTTGTCTATCGTTTGCCGCTCCGGTTAAAAGGTGAATGAACGTGTGAGGGAACGTGATCCCAAACGCGAGGGGCGAAGCGTGTGGCGATGTGTGCGGTAAAGTGGGAGGGGACGTTTGCAAGGGCAGAGGAGGGAACATGGAAGGGGATGTATACGGGAGCGTGCAAGACGCCGTGTATGCGTGCGTGGGAGAAGCCTGCACCGGGGCTTGGGAGGCGAGAGGGAACGTGCCGGGACGGGGGAGTGTCGGGTGTAGCGACGACGGAGGTGACTAGCGGGGAGGCAGGCGATGTTGGGGACAGAAGCAAAGATGGGATGGCCGGGACGGGGTAGGTAGATATTCGGCGGGGAGGGGTGGGGAAAACACTGGTGGGGCCGGGGCGGGGGAGAGACTAAACGTAACGAAGCGGGGGATATACCACGTGGGGACACAACTGAGAAGGGAATGGGCGAGGACGGAGTACTGATGTGACTGTGGAGGGACGGTGATGGGACTGGATGCTGGGTCGTAGAAGAGGTGCGAATGACAGGAGAGTTTTTGCGAGGTGGCGGGGCGACGACAGGGCACGACGGGGCTGGGTCGGAAATGGGACGGGTAAGAAAGGCAAGATGAGTGAGTCGGGACGCGGTCTGGGAGGGACAGTGATGGTGGCAGTGATATATTAAGAGATCCACGGTTGGAAATTGCAAGGAGGGCAGGAACATACAAATGGGGGGTTGGATGGCGATGGCATCATCAGTGGAGAAGAAGCAAGGCTTGTGGCGGCCAAGCAGCGAGGGGCAACGTCCACTGCAGGCGGGTGGAGTGAGCGACGTGTAATGGAGTCAGAGGCTATCGGACACCCGGAGTGGCGGCGGCGTATCAGTGAGGCGGCGGAGCGGCGGCGCCGACGATAGCGGCGATACCGAGTCCGGGAGGATATCTAATGGCTGCGACGGAAGCTGTAAATTCACCAGAGCGCCGTAGGAGGCGACGGCGGACGAGGAGGCGAAGGCAAAGGTGGCGGAGGCGATGGCGGAGACGAAGGCGCCGGCGGAGGAGGCGCGGGAAAAGAGGGAAGTCTACCCTAGTCCGTTTGTTCTGGCGCCATCTAACATAGTATCTCACATTCATGGCAATCAATACGCGACTTACGCTTCGAAACTGGAAATTCTTGAATCGAATTTCTTGAATGGAAATTATATTTATGTTTTATTTATGATAAGTGCAAATCAAGAGTGATTGGAATTACCAATAAATTTATCTGTAACTTATTACGAACTAGAGCTATTTGTGATGATTATTTCACGAAAAATATTGTTTCAAGAAAATACATAGCATTAACGGCGGGATAATTGTGTACGAAACATTAGTATAATAGATACACATAGAAAATACTGGTCATAAAAAGTAGATCAGGAAAATCTGTAATGTATTTAGTATAAACATCAATTTTTTTGAAGATATATTATAGTTATTGCTGCATATGTTAAAAATTTTAAAATAGTTAACAATGTTTGTTATTAATATGTATGTTAGTGATCTAAGTGTTCAAAACTTAAACATTAACAAAGTATATTTAAGATAATGAAAGAGAATTGAAGATTTTAAATTTGTCCTCATTTATTTTGTTAATACACAAAAAGATAATTCCCTACTTTTTTGACATGTAGATTAGCAACGTAATAACCAAAAGTTTCTTTACTACAATTTTGTTACACTAGTTATTTTTTCCCATATTTGTTCATATCTTTTGTTGAGTCACTTTGTTACGACACTTTGGTGAGAAGTAAATTAGTGTATTAGTAATCACGTTTCATTAACACAATTTTGTTACACTAGATTTTTCCCATATTTGTACATTTTCTTTAATTTTTCTGGTAGTTTTATCATAAAATACAGTTATATTACTAAAAAATAACAAATATTCAATTATCAGAATTATAATGAAAGTAACGGAATAACTTTTTATTACAATAATTTCCTCTAAGCCAAGCCTATCGAAGAAAATTTTATTCCTCTTTTACATTTCCGTTATTTACCGAAAATATAATAGTCAAAACAATGGGAAACGAATAGATTTCCGAGTACTTACTTGGAAAACAAGAGATCATCGAAAATTAACAGAAATTGATTTTTCGCTCACTCTAGCCAATCAATGAATTGCCTCACGCTCCCTCCCGCTCTCGGCGCAGCATCCCCCTGCCGTCGCTCTTCGCGCCACGCGGCCTCCTCGCCCGCCTTTTGTTCGCCTCCCGTCGCCGCCGTCCGCCGCCGCCGCCATTGTCGTCGTCGACGCCTTTACGGTCACATTCGTTTGCTCCGCTCAGGCGTCTACACCATATAAGCACCTCAATTATCGGCCCAATACGTAACATCTCGGTGACTCTCGACTGCCGCACCCACTGACTACCTCCACCGCCACCGCAACGGCTGTCACCGCCGCCGACATCACTACCACCTTCGTCACCGCTAACACAACCGCAACTCCCCACTGTCACCGCCACCGCCACAGTCGGAACAACCACCGCAAACAACCGGCACTGCAGACATATTTGCCACAACCACTATATCCTCAATCGCCACTTCAATTGCAACCACCCCCGCATCCCACAGAACACGTCAACAACCGCCAATCATTCGTCAACACAACTGCCACTGCAAATACAATCACTACCATCACCATCACTACCACCACCACCACTATCATAACCACCATCACCATCACTAACCCCCACCCTCACCACCACCATAACCACCACCGGCAAAACGCTCACGAAAACCACCACCACAAGCGCCTCCGCCACTTTAACCGCTGCCGCTGTAACCCCTGCCACCCTTCCTGCCACCGCAGCTGCGGCCACTCCATTGCTGTCACCCCATTGTCGTCACCACCTCCCTCACCACTGCCACTGCCGCCCACGCTACCGTCCCCACCCCCACCACCACCGCCGTCACCACAACCGCCGCCGTGGTGGGCCGGTCGGCTCGTGCTGCGGCGCGCAGCGGGGCGGGCAGCGGCTGGCGGCCTCGACGGGCGCGCTCGCCGCAAGACATATGACTTCCGCTGAAGACCGGCGGCGGCGGCGGCGGCGGCGGCGGCAGCGGCGGCGGCGGCGGCGGCGGCGGCGGCGGTGGTGGCGGTGGTGGTGGTGGTGGTGGCGGCGGTGGCGGCGGCGGTCGCCCCGGTGGCCGGCGGCCGCGGCTCGATCTCCGCTCGCTCCCCCTTCCCCGCCTCCTCCCCGCGTCCATTCTTCCCCTCCCTACCCCTACCGATAACGCCTACGCCCATTCACCCTCATCCGTCCTCCAGTCGGGGCTCCAGAGCTAAGAATAGCCGCAGACGCACCGTCGCAAGCACGCTCTTGGACCTGGCCGCCGCTGCTGCCTTCCCTCTGCCACCCGCTCCTTCAACGTTGCTTCTACATCCACTTTTTCGCGGATTCGGTGGTATAATGGTCAGCGTACCGGACTGTTGTACCCGAGTTTGTGGATTTAAATCCGATCGAAGTCGTGGATTTTTAAGGGCGAAGAAATCCTTCGTACGCCTTCCTTCGGAGGGGAAGTAAAGCCGGCTGTCCCATGTTAGTAGATTTACTGCTTGTTAAAGATCCTCAAGCCTAAATGAAGCCTCTGAGAAAAATTGAGATTCGCCTGTTTCGTCGCCCAAGATAATACCTCGTTTCTCCGCTAGGTGGTGAAAGGAGCATAACGAAATGTGCGTGGTTAGACGGAAGAGCGGGCCTGATGGCCCGAGTCACGCCACGTAAAATAAGGCATTAACTAACTAACTTTTTACTTCTCCTCTTTTCATTCCACCTCCATCTTTACCTCCGCCGCCACCTCCAAAACGACTTGCACATGTACCTCCATGTGACGGCTTACTGCCCTCCCTTCTCTTTTTCCTCGACATTTCAGTATTCCACCCACCAATACGTTAGTGCCAGCATCGTCACCTTCCACACCATTGTGACCTCTAGCACAGTTGATATGGAACACCCTTCTCCGTCCCACCCCGCTTTGACTCGTTTACCGTCTCACCTATTTTTGCTGCCATCTCAACTCGGAATTTCACATCCATCTGAAATTCTACTCAACTGTCATCACCCCTGCCTTCTCCCCGTCCATCTGTCAACTCGTCTACACACAGCGTTCCTCGGGTGTTCCACCTCTACATCGAACTCACACTCAACATTCGCTCCCTCCGCCTTGTTAAGGTGTCTCCTGTCTGAACTACCACTTCCCCTGCTTCGAAATCCACCTCAATTTCCACCTCCACAATCACTTCGACTTCCATTTGCACCTACCTGCAAACGGGGCTCAGGGCATCAACTGTCACTGCAGTGCTTCTGACTGGGAGGTCCTAGAGTTCGAGTCCCGATGGTGGCATTTTAGACACATGCTAGAGTGCTAGTTCGAATTCTGCTGTTGTCTAGAGGAGAATTCTACCGGGCGGCTGTTCTGATTGGTAGTTTTCCATGGTTTGTCCGAACCACAGGCGAATGCCGCAGCAGTACCCTAACAAAAGAACCACGCACCGCGCGCGATCTTTCCTTCCTCTCCCTTGTCATATCGTCATTCCTTACTTGCACACTCTTCCACTCACACACACACACACACATACACACACACACACACACACACTACGTTACACTACACTATCGCATTTGTCGTGAGCTTAGAGCTTATCACGACTGAGGCGGTGCCGCCGCTGGTGGCAGATGCGTGGTTGGCGAAAATCTCGGCAGCCAGCTAAGGAAGATCACCACCACCCACCTACCGCGATAAAAACATGCACCACACGTACAGGAGGTGTAGCCTTAACAGTTGACGCGTCCGGAATCAATCAATCAATCCTCTTCCACCTCGACCGCTACGTCAAGCTCCACTTCCACCTTCACCTTCATTTCACTTCTCCACCGTAACATCTCCTCTGTCTCCACCACCCACCTCCCTCTCCAATTCCACCGCCCCCTCCGCCTTCCGCTGCGTGTGCGGGGGGTCGGCGCAGCGGGCTGCGGCTGATTCACGCGCTAGCTGCACGAGCCCAAGCAGCCCTCGAGATCTCCAAGGGGTAATTAGAGATATCGGCGAGGAGATACTGGTTGCAGCTCTCACGCGCGTCCGATAATTCCACGTCGAATTAAGACCTGCGAGTGCATTTGTCTGTCGATACGCCACGCCGTTCGTTTCATGAACTACGCACATTGAATTCCTCGGACGAAGAAGTACTGGGAAATTCGTTGTTGACTGGAAAAAGTTGATGCGTACAATGTGAAGTATTTCTTCAGAAACGTTTCTACATTAAGTACGTATATTAGTATTTATGAAATCCAGAAATTGTAGGGTGTTACGAAATAATTAGAATGAAATAATTTTCGAAAATCAATTCCATTTGCATAGAACCTAACTACTTTTCAATTTGCCAATTGTGTTCTGCATTAGTTCATTCTTACATGTACAAATATGATCTGTCCATTAGTTCAGTACAAATGCTCCTTTTGTAGAAAAACAAGAAGTTAGTGATCGAAGAAATAAAATGTGCTAACTCTTGGTTTCATACCAACTTTTAAACTCACTACCACCCAATTTTGAGGAACAAACGATAAATTAAAAATAAATTAAAAAAATAATCGACTTCGAAATATAACAACGTAATTTTACATTCTCGTATCTACTACATAGTATGAGAAAGTTAATGTTGCAAGTTCAGATTTATTAGCAGAAAAACAATTTTGTTGTACCGTGATACCCAGGTACTTGATACATTGGCATCCTTAAGTCTTTTTTCCTTTCAACTCTACGTAGTTATTCCTCATATATGTAGACTAATCATAATTCACGTTTTGAGAGTTCCTGATTCGGAAAAGGATTTTTCTCAAAACAACTCTATGTCCGTGAACAAAACTAGCGCCTAAACCGTAGTTAGGATTTTCATCAAAATGGATATTTCCCAGTCGATTTGGATAATGTTGCGGTCCTGAAATTTTGGACGGATATTTTAATTTTGGGGAGTATTTGACATGATTTTACATTCATGTAAAATACTCCCCAAAAGCTTAGCGCATATTGAGTATATAAAAATAGCGTAAGATATTTTGATAATTTTCTCAAAATCGGCTCCATTTTTTTAATTTTTTTGTTTCAGTGGAGGAAATTACGTTTATAAAAAAGTATGCAAGTTTGATTTTCAGTAAAAGGCTTCAAGTTTCAAAACTGACAAAATTTGACTACCTCCTAAATTCACATTTTTGAAAATTATAACTTTTTACTTTCTCGCACTTATTTCCTAAGAAGGTAAAGCATTGTAATCGTGCGCCGGAAAACTTTTTGCCGGGACCTGGTGGCGAAAAAAGGATTAATGTTGTTCCTGTACATTGTACGAGTAATTACTTCTACTAAGACATTGCCACAATGCATGTTTTGTGGGTCCTGAATACCGAAGAAGTAATTGACGGCAATACTTCTGTTTATTCGTCTGTCTGTGGTCAACGCTAGCGCCTAACACGTTCAGCCCATTTTTTCCAAAATGGATGTTTCTCGATCGATTTAAAGAAGTCGAGGTCCTCTGGAGTTTGAAAGGTATTTATTGATTTTGGAAGGTACTTTACACGAAGCGTCAAAAATATTTTAAATTTTTTTAATGGCTCCAGATGTTTATCCTCGGCTAGCGTAAAGGGTGGGTAAAAAACGAGTGGTGTTGGCCTCATTTTTTGTTAAAATCTCTGATTTTTGGAAAGTCGCAAAAATTCATTTTTTTCGGATTCTTCTCACACCTGCAATATTGAAGAGAGATTTTTGTTTCCTTTATTAAATTACAGATCTTGGAATTAAGTTATGTAGTTTCTCAAAAGTATGAGTAGAACTGAGTAGTAATTTTATATGATATAGTGATATGGGTTGTAATTTTGCGTAAAATATAGCCAATTTTCACATACAATTTTAAGTATGTGCTAGCCTCTACTTAAAAATTTAACTTTTAACTTGAACTTTGCTGTTACATGAGTGGGGACAGAAATGTATTTTCCACTCCCTAAAAAATGTCTCTTCACACCAAGGAAGATATATCATGTACACAACTCTGGACTTTTTGGAAATCCAAAGATTTATAGAAAATTAGCACTTATGTACGGATATTGTTCAATGTACTGAAGCATATTCAGTACAGCAATACAGTAGTAATTCACTATAATGCGTATCCGTACAAATAATATTCAGAATAATGTCGAGCCGCTTTTTTAAAATCTTGATAATGTGTTTTGAAAATTTACAGAATATAATTCAGTATTACACGACATCTGCTATTTAGTATATAAAATAATTTGAAGTGCTGACATAGACGAATGTATTATTTGAAATGTTTAGTTTCAATAAATTTGAATGGAATGTTTAAAAAATGACCTTTAATACCTTAGAAAATGCAGAAATTTGGGAAATCGGAATTTTATAGCATTTTTTAAATTTCACCACATTTGGATATATTTCAGAAAAAAGGTTAAAGGAAAAACCTGGAGCCTGTTTTGAAAAAAAATTGAAAATATTCTAGGGGCTTATTATTATGAAATATTCCTTCAACTGACAAGACGCCCTTAAAATACACAGGTTCTCATGTGGTTCTAGATCAATGAAGAATATTCATTTTTGAAAAATCCATGTAGACTATTTAGGAGCTAGTATTGTTTGCATCTATAAGAAGTTCCATCACTTCAATCTCTGGACCCCATTTTCAGAATCATTGTATTTTTGTGGTAATACGGACAAATTATATCGATTGTGAAAAAATAATACTCATTTAAATCATTTGTGGATGTTATTACCAAAAACATTTAAAAATGTATTCAACACTTGTGTAGTTAATTGCGTATTACTATTGAAAATATGAAAACGAAATAATATTTGAACAGTAACAAACAAATAGATGAAAGTAGGAACAGCATATATCAATAGTCATAGAGTTGTTTGTGGATTTAAAATCCTTGGAGAATACGTTAGTTTCACCGCCAACAAATATTTTCTACCGCCAATTAGATACAACTTTGACAGTTTTATTTTCACAATCCTGGAACAACAGCAATATAAACGTCAGATTATCACATTGATCAGTGAAGGTCTATTTTGTTTTGTCTACGTTCCGCCTACGAAGCCGTAGGCGGCAGACATGATCTTTTAAGCGCACTACACCGCGAACAATAGTCGGATCGGACAGGAAATTCTTGGAGTTTTCCGCACTTGGCACGGGAGGTGTGCGGGTCAAGGCGTACTGGTTGCCAAGGCCGATGTCTTTGTGTCGCTTTTCGCTGGTCGCTATTCACACACGGTGGCGTCGACAGTCTATCAGAAAATTCACCTTTGAATACGGAGTGTGATCGATAAACGAACACAATTCGGGCATACATATTTACTATCCGAACAGAAAATTAAATAATTTTTATTGCGTTTACTAAAT
Source organism: Teleogryllus occipitalis (assembly GCA_011170035.1). NCBI lineage: Eukaryota > Metazoa > Arthropoda > Insecta > Orthoptera > Gryllidae > Teleogryllus > Teleogryllus occipitalis. The sequence goes on along the minus strand of BLKR01014809.1, from coordinate 87,260 downwards.
AAACGCTATCTATAACTTTCATAGATAATAACAGGAGCACGTACTTACAAAGTCTGTCTAGCTAGCGACTGGTGCGACTGATAAACTGTTTTGTAGATTTCTACTGACGTGTCATCGGTTACTACTAGAGTTGACATTGAGTCACTATCCAGAAAGGGGAGAGAAAGATCGCGCAGATGTCACATTTTTTATTTAAGTACGGTTTTAGGGTGCTTCAACTGTTGTGCTCAATGGTAACCGTGGAGGGGATGGTTACGAAATTGTAATATTGAGTAAGGGTGTGTACCCTGTTCAATAGGTTGTTGCTCCGGCATTCACATGGAAATGGTAAGGAAAATCAGTGAAGCCTCTAAGAAATAAATAAATTTATAAATAAAATAATTAATAAAAATGTTTGTCAAAACTCGGACCACATGACCGATCTTCTTCCTAAACGCTTAATACAAAATTTATGGATAAAAAATTGAAAAAAGAATTTTCTAAGATATATTTAGTAATATTACATACATTAGGCAGGTCTCGCCTCTGTACCCACAAAAGTAAAAAAAAACGTCCTTGCATTTGCCTTAAACGGCCGGGAAAAATCAAGGAAAACACAATTGTGGAATCTCTTCAATACTGTGTAACAAAGTAAAATATTTTAAAGAATTTCAAAGCAGTGGCGTATCCTTGGTTTAAGATCTGAGCAATCACATTCTAGATGATATTTACTCAAAGAAACAGACTTCTTCTGTGCGTTTATATTTCTCAATAATTATAATAAATGAGGTAAGATTTATGTTTTTTATAACACCGCTCTGCGTCATTTTTGATGTCTATAATATTTTGTTTGTTTCCTGATGCCCCCTTCCTTTCGCTCCTTTCCTTATTTTTCACGCTTATTTCAAATCTGCAATCGTTATTTCCGCATCCGCTTCAGTTTTTTTTCTCTTTATGCCAATAGTTTACGTTTTTGACATTTGTGAGACTTTATTAGATGGTAGTGCTACTAAGAAATATATCTTTTTTTGACAGATAGTTATAATTATTTGAGTAAAGTACATGTTAGAGATAAGTAAATTTCTTCAATTAACATGAATAGAAAATATAAAAATGACCCAAATATGTTTTGCTACATACAGGTGTCCGGGGATGAAACGTCGAAACTTCGAAAATAAGTCTTAAGACAATTTTAAGCATAAGCGACATGGATATTCAGAATGACTGATCCGCAATACGTGAGTTAGAAAATATGGTTTCTAGGCAAAAATTTGCATTGCAGAAGGATATAAACACTCCAGAAACATGTGAATTTTATATAATTAACAAAATAAACGAATATATTACTTCACAAAGAAAAATTAATCAAAAAATGAAAAAGCAATTGAACTGTGTAAATTGGGAACTGTGTAAATTGGTATGAATTAACTGCATAGGCATTTAACTAAACAAAAAAAAAAGTTTCTCATATTTATTAAAGTGTTGAAATAACAGTACTGTTTTCATGTTCTAAAGCATTTTAACATATATGAGTTTACAGCATTCCGATGCATTGCATACCCATTTTAAAGGCCGGTTTAGGCAGATGCTCGATTACCGCACGTGCCACATCGGTCCGCAAACTCACAGGACGTCACGTGCGTTGCTGATCACTGATTGCTACGTATCCTCACAGAAACTCTCCTGCCCATCTCGCGACTGTCCAGTATGGAAGAGCATTAGGGATGCGACATCGATGTCGATATGCTGAAAACATCCATGTTTCTATAAAAACATCGAAGTTTCAAACATCGATATATTGAATCCGATTTTTTCGCACATCGACGTTTTGTGCTCGATGTTTTTACGTTATGTTTTACTTATAGATGAAGAATTTTCATAATCACAATTTTGTAAAAGTTAAAATATGAAATAATAACTGATTTTGTACTACGTTTATCTCGGACACTATCCCTTGCCCGACATTTGCATCGACCCCTCGCATTTCCTTCCTCTTTCATCGTATTTTTTGCATGGAGAGGCGTTTATTTATTTATTTATTTATTTATTTTACGTCAAAAAACAGTTCAAACTGCGTATGACGTACTATGGGGAAAAATGAATTGTGCGCACATTTTCAAAATTCTGTGATCCCTACACTAAGTCATATACTTCTTAAATTTAAAAGAAAATAAACAATCAAAAAATAAAAAAAAACCTCCCATGTCATAAAATCTATTTTCAAGGATAAATAAGCAATTAATTTTGGCTCTTATCCATGCTGTCCTTCGGAATAATACTTCCTAACGCGACAACATGGAAACGATAATTTGAATAACTGTATTTCGCACTGAATTCTAGAAGACGTGCACAGAAAATGAAGTTACATTTATGTCCAGAAGCAAAACAAGGGGCCATCTCAGCATTTGCTCAATGGATCAGGGAAACTGGACGAAAAACCTGATCGAGATGGGGGTTATTGACCCGGAGGCTGTAGTACAATACTTGTTACAGGTTGTTTATACACATTTATACAGTCCAAATGGTAAATAATGCATTATGTATCATTGTTAAAATTAATGTTACTTTTCTTGTGATACTCAGTATAGTCTCTAATTGTATAGAAACAGTTATGCAGCAGAAACGATTTCACTTTGGATTTAAACTTTTCTATCGAATTTAATCGTTTAATGGCGGTTAATGGCGTTTAATGGTTAATCGTTTAAAGTGTTGTAAAATAATGTACATGTATTGTATGTGAATTTTTTGTATAGAGCTGTTGATACTGTCACCTAATGAATATGATTTCTACGTCGAGTGTTATAGTAATAGACATCGGCATTTTCTGAAAATATATTCCCGCCCTTAAGCAAGTCATTTTTGACAAAAACAACTGATTCGTAAATAAACAGACACGGTAATGGTAAAATTCCTAGATTAATGAAGAGAGGCTTACATGAATCACGTGGGTGGGATTTGGTTATTATTCGTACGATTCGTTTTTGTAATCTAAAAGTCTGGGAGCTATAAGATGTATTTCCCCAGAATATTATGCCATATCTCAGGCGGGAATGAACATTCGCAAAATTTATTAGTTTATATGGAGTTAAATTTTAATTATAAATTAATATACGCGTCCCCTATCAAATTAAATTTTGTTGCGCACGAATTGATTATTTGAGATTACTAAACAAGCTTCAAAACATCGATGTTTTATTAACATGGATGTTTTTATTTTGAACATCGAAGTTCGGCAACATCCATGTGTTGTTGCCGATAGCGCTTCACTAAAGGGCAATATTCCCTAGAGTTCCAGCATTTCATCCATGGAAAACGGATATGTTGGTGTATGAGTCTTGCTTCAACGGGTTACATTTATCTCGCACGGCTGAAGTCTGACAACTGATTTCACATTGCTCTCTGTGCTAGTATAAAAACACAGAGGCACCTGTTGTTGTGAACACATTAGCACAACATTTCTTTCACGAGACAAATGAAATTGTCTGATTCGATAACATTTCTGTTTGAAAAATATAGTTGCCATGACTCCTGCCCCAACCCTCGTTTTGTATAAAAACACAAATACAAACAAAATTTATAAAACTGCCATAAAAAGACGTGTTGATCATACAACCATCCGGCGAGAATTTCGGCAAAGGACCGATATTAATTGAGAATCATAGTATATCAAAGAAAAAAGTCGCCTTCTTGCCACCTAGAAAGCAATATGAAATTAAAATAAGATAAAACAAAAGCAAAACTAACCAAATATACTTAATTTAAAATTATTAAAAGTACACTTGATATAAATTAAGGAGCATTAAGTGATATTAACTAGAGACACTTTGGAAGTGCGATATAAAACATTGCATTTTATCTTACGAGTTTTTATTTTAGCATGCACTCACATCATACCACATCAGCTCAGAAATAAATATTTCAAAGTTTCTTATGGATCACAGTTTCCGCATTTTATAGCATTTATTGGAAGATTATTTCACACTGTAGATTTCGTATCAAGCACGATTTATTATAATAATTGGTGTTTCTTTTGGGGGGTGCCATGGCAAGGTTTTCTTGTTTCAAGATGTAATCTACTTGGAGAGAAGAAAGTATATATATCGTATTTACAAATTTTAAAAAAGGAACCGTGTTGTACGGTGACATTTCAAATTCTCTCTGTGATTTGCTTTGTAGGTCTCAATATTAGATCGTATTAGTTTATATAATTGTAATTTGCCAACAAACGCATGCATTTTGAGCATTTTTAAAAGAATCAGTGATTGGTGTCTCTACCCGTAAACACAATTAATTGAGGGAAGCAGAAGAGTTTAATGATAGTGGTTAATATTTTAATACTAGTTGTTTATTATTAGTAGGTACTATTAGTAATTAGTTCTTGTGTTTTTACCGGAAGGACATTGAAAGTGCATTTGAGTACGTTGAGGCACAGACATTACGGCATGTGTCCGACACAAGGGGATTCCCAAATTCTGACCAATGCGGTCGGCGAACACATGCGATACCGGGAACGCGTGCTACAGAATTACAGATGATAAAATCATCTCGCCGATCCGGTGGCTGAAATCGCTAAGGCAGTAGTGTCGAAGCGATCTCGGAGCAAAGGGTCTCGGGCATGGTTGTATTTGTATTCGTCCTTATATCCTTTATCATCACCGTATCGTTTCATCTCAGGTACCACAACGTTAACTCCAATTGTGATCGCCGATGACCTATATGTTGATGCCCTTAAATAATTTTTTTTTAAATCATCTCGCAAATGTCCGACAGACATCCTGCCGACCGGGAGCGATAGCTCAGTACATCAACTGATGTCACTGCAGCGCCTCTGACCGGGAGGTCCTAGGTTCGAGTCCTGACGGCGGCAGGATTTTCGACACTAGCTCTTCAGCTAGGTCGAATTCAGTCGCTGTCTGGAGGAGAATTCTAGACGCCGGCTGCTCTGATCGGTAGTTTTCCGTGGTTTCTCCGATCTACACCAGGCGAATGCCGGAGCAGTACCCTATCAAACGGGCCACGGACCGCGCGCGATCTTTCCTTCCTCTTCCTTGTCCTATCCTCTCCCCTTACACACACACTTACACTAACATGCACTACACTACCACATATTCCGGGAGACCGGTCGGGAGCTTAGAGCTTGTCCCGGCTTGGGCGGTGCCCCGCTGGTGGGAGAGTCCTGGTTAGGGGGAAACCCCACTAGCCGACGGTAGGTCGGCGCCGTATCTCGCCATCCAGCGGGGGAAGATCACCGCCATCTCCTGAGAGAAGAACATGCACTACACTAACGGGACTAATGACCGAAGAGGTTGACGCGCCCGGAAACACGAAAAAATCAATTAATCAAGCATCCTGCCGGACTCAGAACCTGAACTCGGAACCTCCCACTCCCAGAACCTGAACTCACAACCTCCCCATCACCTGAGTGTTCGACGGTAGGCGTTGCCATTCCGTTCCGCGCACGTGTCGCCGGGCGGGTGGCGCAGTCCCGGATGTGAATGGACGGCCCGCGACAACTCGCCAGGTGGAGCGGTCAGCAGCGTTCGAAGTTCGCAGCACAAGGACGAATTAGCATGCGAATGAATCTCTGGCTCTAAGCGTGCAGGAATGAATGAGGCAAACTTGAGGCGTGGACGACAACTCGCGGTTTGCAAATACCGCAATGGGTACTATTTGAAGAGTGGAAGCGAGGGATAAAATGGGACAGGATGGGGGTGGGGAAGAGCTTCTTTCAGAATGACCCCTCCCCCCCTTGGCAGATGTTTCTTACGTCTGCAGCTTCGTTCGTGGCGGATTTTCGACCCTAGCTAAATAGTTGGATCGAAGGCAACCATTGCCTGGAGTATACTTCTAGGGAGCAACTGTTCTGGTCGGAAGTTTTCCGTGGTTTTGCTTATTAATATTAATATCAAACGAATTTCGCAGTAATTCCTTAAGAAACGGACCCGCGGAATATTTCCTTTCTCGCCCTTGTCCATTCCATACACAATTCCCATACATACACACTTACATCTACACGCTCTACAGTGCCACATATGCCAGAAGACTAGAACCTGTCCCGGTTCAGGCGGTGCCCCGCTGGAGGGAGGTATTCGGGGGGGGGGGGCAGATTCCTCCAAGCCGACGAGTAATTCAGCGTTGGATATCACGTCCCAGCGAAGAAAATTATCACATTCCCCCAATATGTAACATTCAGTACACCTGAGTGTCTAATGACGTATGTAGTTGTTGCGCTTGAAAACTATAAATTTTTGATAACTCACAGCACAGAAAATACCGACTATTCTGTTACAGTACAATAGCATATTCTCTTCTGATTCCATGAGAGTAGGATTGCATTTAAGCAGCAAGTGTTCAACGGTGGGGAGGCAAGAGAATCATCATGAAAGGAATGTTACAAGTTCATACATGTTGTGAAGACAAAATCTTCAAAAGTAACATCAGCAACATAATTGCATTGAGACTTGTTTGAGGCTTGGGCATTTACATTGTGCAAATTAAAATCGTCCCCTGTTCTAGGGACGCGCTAGAGTTCACGGCGGATCCAGTGCATTGTAAGGAATTAACTGAGAGACAAGTGGCATGATTTCAATAAGCAATGTTGACTGCATGTGATGTGAAACGCTCCATTTTCCTTTTCAAAAGCCTTAATATGAAAAGGTCGTTATTCATTGATTGATTGGTGTGTCGTGGCGCGTTAACTGCCAAGGTCGTTAGGCGCCGGCAATAGGGTGTGGCGGTGATCTGCTGGACGACGAGATCCGGCGCCGACCTTTATGCCTGCTAGTGGGGTTTCTCCTACCAGGTATTTCTCCAGCGGGACACCGCTCTAACCGGGAGACACTCTAAGCTCCCGACTGATCTACGGATATGTGTGATACTGTGGTGCTTGTAATCGTGTGAGTAGATAAAGGAGTGAGGAAAGGACACTCACAGTAGATAAAGGAGGAGGAAGGAAAGATCACACGCCGTATGTGGCCCGTTTGTTAGAGTACTGCCCCGTCATTTGCCTGGTTTTGATCGGAGAAACCACGGAGAACTACCGTTCGGAGCAACCGGCCACTAGAATTCTCCTCGACTGGCAGACAAAGAAGCCCATGCCATAGATGCGAGATGAGTTACAACTATGATTGTAGAAGGCGAGAACTGGAGGCATATAAAACCTGTCTTCATTCATAGCACTCAGCTCGTGTTAGTAGAGAGACAGGTGGATCTTCTGCGTATGGCTGGCAGCGACAGGAATAATTGGAATCCGGAGCCGCCGCCGCCTAAGCCGTTCTTCTTTGGTGCTCTCCTAAGGGCAGAGGGGTTTCAGAAGTGAAGAGTAGAATCGTTTAGCGATGTAAAGCAGGGCCGTTTTAGTGCAGAACATCCTTTTCAGCGATGAGGAGCGGAACTGTTTCAGAGGAGACAAACTAAAACGCGTGAGTGATCAAGAGATTCATTTTAGCGATGAATAGCAGAAACGTGCAGTATTATTGGCGAAGTGTGAAGATGTGTTCACACTTTGAAAAATCAGAAATGACAAATAGCCTTGTGTAGCGATGAAAATAAAGGTCGTTGGAATGCTGAAGAGCGTATTCAGTGATGAAGAACACATTTGATTCAACAGTGACACATCTAAATAGCTTGATTGATAAAGAAGAGATTTGTTAAAACAAATCCATCACTAAATCCATCACTAAAAATCCATCACTAACACTCCATCACTAAAGTGATGGAGAGCAGAATTCTAGTGGCAGGAAAGAGTGAAGTCATGTGTGTCTCATTGATGAATACAAGCGATTCTGCAGTGAATATTTGGTTTGCTTGCCGATGAAAAAGCAGGGCTGTTGTAATAATGATTTTCTTCAACGATGAAGTTTAGAATTGTTTCAATGCTGTAGATCTGAAATGTTTAATGGTAAAGAAGTGATTTGTTTTAGCGGTAAAGACGGGTGTCAGTGTGCGTCTCATTTAAAAACTGAGCACTTTAGTAGTGAAAACTAGAATCGTAAATCAGCAGATCGTTTTACCGCTGAAGAGTCGTTGCAGTGATGAAGAGCAGAGTTGTGTCAAAGATAAAGAGCTTAATCGCTTCCACGATGAAAGGCAAAATTGCAGTTCGGGTGAGAAGTTTTTCGATGAGTGACATTTAGGCATCAAGAGAGACGTTTCATTGCTGAAGTATGTGTGTTCAACAAAATAGTTGGCTTTGTCCAGTTTTGTTGGGGATGTTATTGAAAAATCAACGGTTCAAAGCGACAATGCAAAAATTGTAATTCAGGTTTGTACCAGAAAATTTATTGTTTGTAATTACAGTAATTCACTCACAATGTTATTACTTACATTTAGTAATATATTCCTTGTATTTCCCACTCTCTTTTTTAATTTGTTTTCGGTCTAACATTTTGTTAATGTTCCTTTAATTTTTTCTGTTGCTTAATTTGCTTTTTCTCCACCTTCTCTTGCCAGCTTTCTTCACTCCTCTTTGCTTTTTATTTATTTTCCTTTTCTGTTACCTCCAGTTTTTTCTCTTTCCTTTGGTTTATTATTTCTTCCTTATTTTATTCTACCATACCTCTATCCCTTAATTAGGCTCCCTTATTCATCATCAGTCTTTAAATTTTCGGCCTTACCTTTTTTATTTTTGAGTCCGACTTTCACTTTTTATTTGCAGGTTTTTATTCCTCTTCTGCCCCTCTCATTTGAAAATATCTTGAGAAATAGCTCGAATTGTTAATTTAATACCACGCGGTGTTTCAATAAGATTTCTATGTATTGTTATTAAATTAAATATCATCCGTATTTGAGTTATAATATAAAATCTTGTTTGTTCTGTTCCCATATATGTTCAGATTAAATTCTGTTATATGCAACAGAGTACACAGGATGCTGAACAAAGTAAATCTACTATTACTGTTCATTCATACTAAATTAATCGGTGGCAGAAACCAACGCATTTAAGTACCACAACTTGGTGTCTAATAACTTACTGACACAACATTCAACTACCTTCATCCTTTTGCAGAGCGTTCTAGTTGTCTCGTTTGTAACTCTGTGAGGGGCAGTGGCGGGTGGCGTTATGGAAACAGTGCGGTCCGCTGGCACCGGCGCCGTTGGCCATGGCGGCAGCGGCGACGGGGGCGATGGCGATGGGTGGGGAGCAGGATAAGGATAATGAAAAGGAAAAAGAGGTCGAGGAGAAAGGTGATAAGGAAGAGAAGGCTAAAGAAGAGGAGAATATTGAGGAGGAGAAGGAAGGAAAAGAGGGGAAAGACGGAATGGAGGTGAAGAAGGAGTAGTAAGAAGTAAAAGGAGGAAGAAGGATGGAGAGGGGGAGGTGCCGGTGTTACGAGAGACGAAGGCCCGAACTGTGTCGTTAGCGACGGCAGTAGTGCCAGCGACAGCACGCCGCGAGGACGGCGGAGATGATAGCAACAATTTTGGAAGCGATGGATATGGCTGCCGTACTGGCGGAGTCGGTAGCGTTGGCCGGGGCGGGTGCGGTGGCGGTGGCAGCGGTGCCGGTGGTGGCTGCGGTGTGGCCGTGCGAGGGCGAGGTACGCGTCAGGGCCGAGTGCGGGGGCGGGGAGCGCTTGGGAAGGGGAGGGGAGGGGAAGGGAGGGGGAGGGAGACGGCGCGCGCGTGGGCGAGCGCCCGCTGCGCCGTCCAGAGAAATGGCATTATTCTGCGGCATAATTAACTGTTTCGTGTTTTCCTTCGGGGAGTAATTGTCTATTCCAATAATACATATGAGAGGACGAGAAAATTCCTAGTTAGCAAGACATTATTGCTGTCATTTTTCACGACCATAATGGTTATTTCCCCGGTTGTGCACGGGCCCCGAGCTTCGGACGCATGATAGAGCGTCCTTCCAGATAAGGCACCGTGTAATTAGATAGGTGTCATTATTCTTATCTTTCGCCATAATTCCGAGCGGGCTGTGGATGTGGCGAACGCGGCCGCAGCCGCGGCCGCGGGGGCGGGGCGCGGGGCGCGTGGAGGCAACAGGTGGGCCGAGGCGTCTGCCCCGCTGCCGCCACAGAACGACGCCTCACTGCGCCTCACCGCCCTCGCATCCCCCTCCCCCTCCCCCTCCCCCTCCCCCTCCCCCACCACCTGCACGGAAACATTTGCCTGCGCCGCTTCCCGGCACCCCTCTCCATCTGTTCACTCTTTCCTCATTGCTTCTTTTCTGCCTCCTCTCCGTCTCCTGTATTCTCAATATCTATTCTCCTCACTCTCTATTGTGTTCTCACTGTCTCGTCTGTGCCTCCTCAAACACTTCATTGTACGCTCGCCGCCCACATACAGCCCGCTAATTTCCGTCCCTACCCCCTGTCCGGAACATACCAATGCTCATGTGCCACCTTTCTCGCTCTTTTGCCATCCTGTACTATCTCCTGGCCATCAAAGGACTCCCACTTGCTTACATCCCACTACTTCTCATATTAAACCTCTGACAGAAAATGTGCTTCGTAGTTACCGTTATTTTCTTCAAAGCACTTACGATTTCCTCATTTCCCTTTGCGTACCTATAATAAATCAGTTTATGAAATATTGCATTACTTTTATTGTGATGTCGCGTAAAAATATAAAATACGAGAAAAGAAACAACTCATAAACGAGGAAATCATGAATGTAATTAGATAGAAGAAATTAATGTTGGAAAAAAGAAAACTGAAAAGAAGGTAAATATAACACATAATAAATAATAAGAAACTATAATAGGGAAATATAAATGTACGAGCCCCAAAATAGACATCAAAAGAATAAGAAAGTCTTAATAGATATAAAACGCTAGAGTGACGATAATTTCGAGGGAATTATAATGTGATGATGAATGCGAAAAAAAGAGAAAAGCAAACCACGAATGTAGGGAAAGGCGAGAGGAGAGCAAGGTAGAAAGCACTGTCTGAACAATCTCCTTCTCTGTACAATTTGCTGCTTGCTGAAGGAACTGACTGGATTAAATCGCAAACCTGAGTATAATAAACCAGTGGTGCTACAACACCACATATTTCTCGCATAACTTCTAATTTTGCAATTCTCGAAAATTCACAGTTCCACGAAAATGAGACCCGCGCCATTCTTTTAAGAGTGCCTTCTTCTATCCGGTAAAAAATTGAAGATACAAGGTTTTTTTAGAAAATGTTTTTTTATAAATTGCATTAATTTCAAGCCCTAGTTATGCGAAAATCCCTATTTCTTTTTAAATGTACATGACATTTTTAAGGAGCTGGTTTTTGGAATAGACTTCGCCTAAGGCAAAAATCTGTCTTCAATTTTGTAGTTTTGAAATGTTAACTCTTTGCAATTTCCGAAAATACAGAGTTCGCCGAAAAAGGGACGAGCAGCACATTTTTTACCATCCAAAATTTAGTGCCGTTTAAGAGAAAAAAATTAATGTAAATTTTTATCATTTTCATTATATTTTTAATTTAATTAAATTACCTATATTTCGCACAAAATGAGGTGAAATCTACTCATATTTTCGAAAAATTGTACATTATCATATTGCAAGATGCGTCTTTAAGGAGCAGAGTTCATTAAGGGAAAAAAATGCATTTTTTGCAATTTTCGAGGGAAAATAAACGAACATGAGACCTGCACCATTCAATTAACCGTCCTTTACGCTATCGGAGGACAAAGTTTAAAAAAATTGGTGCCATTTTTGAGAAAAATTTGAAAATGATTTTTAGGCTTTCTGTTAAGTACCCTCAAAAACCAAAATATCCGTATGAAACTTCCAAACCTCGACTGCATTCACATCGATTCGGGAATATCAATTTTGGAGAAAATTGGTTGATCGGTTTGGGCGGCAGCGTTGACCACAGACGGACTGACGTTAGGGCGTCAATCGATTTTCCGTTATCAAGGACCCACAAAATATGGATTCTGGTTACACCACGTGCTAGAGGAAGTATTTTACTATATATTGCACCAGGATTTGTCCACATTTTCGTTACCAGGGCTTCGAAATAAGAGTTTTTCTACCAAAAATTCGCCGTTTCCCGGCGCACGATTACATAACTTTTATTCTTACGAAGTAAGTGCAGAAAAGTAAAAATGAAGAACGTTGCCCCTTAATTTCTACGAATTTTCTGAGAGCGAATGGTCCTTGTGAAGGGCATTGTCCTCTTAGCGAGGTACTGCGTATTCCTGCAACTCTTCCTGTCATCGTGCATTTTCCTTTCGGCGTCTAGAGTCCCAATTTTCCTCTTCTCCGAGGATGAACGTGGAGTAACGAACACGTGGAGACTACACGCACCGATTACGTTCCCAAGTGTCAACTCAGACTCACGTACATTTTCTTATAATGTATGCTCTTCCTAGTGAAATCACATGATGATTCAAAAGAATCAGTACAATCGTAAGATCGCGATCAAAGAAATAACAAACTCTCCTGTAAAGTAAAATATAATTCAACATTAAAACGGTCATTCAAGGGGTACAATTGCAATACCTTCTTAAAGCTCTGTCATACTGTATGGAAATTAATAAATCCCTGGTAATATCACTAAAACTGTAAAAGTGGTCAAGAAGCAAAGCAGACACAAACATATAAAATATCGCACCATTTCACTCAGCAACTCATATTGAGAGATCGAAGGGTGTGTTTGGTCATGGCCGGAAAATGCCCAACGGGCCGAGATTCTGGAAATACAAATCGCTGTGATCGGTTGAGTCAACGAGCTCTGAACTCGATTCATGATGTTAGCGATTCCTATGCGATCTCCTTATTTTATTTATGTTTCTCAGATGTTTCGTAACTAATACTTTTGAAATATGATTATATATTGATTAATTATCCAATTGTCTTTGACATAATTTAAAACGCAATATTTTTATTATTTTTCACAGTCACTGCCGCATCTATCCTTGCTTGCACGCCTCGCCACTGGTCCCAAACCCTTTCAACCTTAGCTCAGATAAATTTTTTGTACAGGTCTAGCCAATTTAAGTGGTTTCAGAGGGCAGTCTGATGAGGGGTAAAGTTATAGCAGGGCCACACTTTAGGTAAGGATTCTTATATAAAAGTAATCAAAATACGGGCCGACCTGGATGGCCGAGGTGGTTAAGAGCGAGTACCGACTCAGCGCTTCGGTCTGAAGGGTCGCGGGTTCGAGTCCCGCCTTGGGCATGGCTGTTTGTCCCTTGACTTTGTGTGTGTGTTGTCGCGGAGGGCCTCGCGTTCTGCTGATCCCAGATCAGAGGAGCCCGCCAGAGTGTTTGTCTAGTGTATGTTCGAATACGTAGAGGGCAACCGGCTGTCGGCAGGATAAAATACCTGAAAAAAAATCAAAATACATAAGAATAAAACATTGTTACATTAACATTTAATTTCATTGACTCTCAAGTCTTAATTTAAGTGAACATTTTTTACATTTTTTCCACAATTGTTTAAAAGTCTGTTTTTATATTCGACTTCGCACATCTTACCTGGTTATCTTCATTCTTATCTGTTAACCAAGTACGCGATATGCTCTTTGTAAATTTCATCTTCGAAAAAAAGCAAAAACGTAGATCTTCCTCTTTGGTAGAATTCCTCGTGGCCGACTCTACCATCAAGATCACAGCCACAGGCACCGCCGCACTTCTGCTTCAGCTGGTGCTGCTGCCTCCATTGTCACTGTCACAACGACTACTTCCATCATCCACATCCACCATAGAGCAACCGCCACAAGTCGCCGCTGTCATTCGTCCTCACCGTCAGCATCAGTCACATGTATCGAAATCATCGTCACCTACCGTCGTTACCGCAACCACCAAGGACATCTCCAATGCCATTTCCAACAGTGTCGCTGGTTCTTGACGTCACAGCTGCCACCTCCCGCTTTCTTCAATGGCGCCTGCGCCGCCGCTTCTCATCCCGCTGCCCCCACTCCTCCCGTCGCCACTACAGCCCCCGCCCTCGTCACACCCCGTTGACATCGACGGCACTGCCACCCCTGCCGCCTCCGCCGCCGTGCCAATTGCTCTTGCTGCCCCTACCGATCCCCTCGCAACCACCGCCTCCACCATCGCCCCTGCCGCCCGCCATCCGCCGCCCACCACCGCTATCGCCACCGCCAACGCCACGGCCACGGCCACCGCCACCGCTATCGCCACCGCCACCGCCACCGCCACCGACATCGCCATCGCCATCGCCATCGCCACCGCCACCGCCACCGCCACCGCCACCGCCACCGCCACCGCCACCGCCACCGCCACGGTCGCCGCCACCGCCATCGTCGCCGCCGCCGCCACCTCCGCCACTGCCGCCACTGCCACCACTGCCACCACTGCCGCCACCGCCACCGCCACCGCCACCGCCACCGCCACCGCCACCGCCACCGCCACCGCCACCGCCACCGCCACCGCCACCGCCACCGCCACCGCCACCGCCACCGCCACCACCACCACCGCCATCGCCATCGCCATCACCATCACCATCACCATCACCATCGCCATCGCCTTCACCTTCGCCACCGCCATCGCCATTACCATCGCCATCGCCATCTCCATCGCCATCCCCCCACCACCACTATCAACAGCAACATCAGCATCACCACCGCCACCGCCTCTGCCTGCCCCGTGAGCATTGTCCCATCCCACTGCGTCCACCATCTCCGCAACTGTCTCCGCCGCCGTCTCTCTCGCCCCCACCGCCGTTTCCCGCGGGCCATCGGCTCGCGCCGCGGGCCACGCAACCGCTCGCCTCGCCTCGCGTCGCCTCAGCGCGCTCAATGGAGCCCCGGCCACAAAAAGACGAGGCAGGCGTGGGCCGAGTGGACGAGATGGGCAGGCAGCGCGCGAAGCTGCGCGGGGGAGGGGCGGGGGCGGGGGCGGGGAGAAACGCTGACGTCACCCAGCCGGAAGCCGCACCTGTAAGAAGGTGAAGGGGTTAGGAACGAGCGACAGAGACGGAGGAGGGAGGGACGCCGCCGGAGCATTCGACGCAATCCCCCCCTCCCCCCCGCGGGCATGCGATGGTCTGTCCACCCACCCGCGTGTTCTTGTGCTGGGCGCCCCCTTCCCCCTGCCGAGGTTTGTGCTCGCCGGAATCTTTCCGTTGCGTCCATACGCCTCGCCATTCATTTCCAGCACCTGCGCAGCTCTGTACTCTGGCTCGCCTCCCGCCCTTTCCGGCACCCCTCCCAGTCCGTTTTGTGCGTCCCCGCCGTTGCCGTCACCACTTCGCCGCCACCCACGCCGCCCACGCATAGCCGCCGGGCTTCCAACTTCCGTAAGTTCTTCCAGCATCGTCTTCACTAAAATCCTCGCCCCAAACACCGACGCTCCCCTCCTAAATCTGTGTCCCCCAGCCTTTCTAACGTCCAACTTCCCCCACATAGCTTCCCTTTCGCTATCGCCAAGTTAACTCTCCCGGTCCCATCCCCCAAACTACACCGTCATTCTATCCTTCTCTGCTTCTCCCAGATTATTCGCCTACGTCATTTAACCAATTTCTGTGTCCTACCCATTTTTTATCCGCTGGTGCGGTATTTTTGGTACGGAAATAGTGTGGTAGTCACATGCTGGCTCTTATCGTTCTAATGAAAACAAAAGTTCAAAACGGCGATTTCCACTCATAGATCCCAATCAATATCTCAAGAGCGCCGCAGCATGATATGACTATGTATTAAAATATTGAACATTTGCAATAAACTGAAGAAAACGAATTATTATTTTGGCAGTTGAAAAAGAAAGTACGAAAATATTGTTTGTATTGTTATGAACTAAAATAAAATTTTGCAAAACATTATTACCAGTTCCTATCCAGGCAAAAGGCAAGTCCCTTAATCTCCTTAAGCCTTTATTCATTCCTGTCTACTTGCATTACTCCCGATATGCTCGGTACATCGTCAAGCCAGCCCTCTCACTGCTCGCTTTAGTCCATACTTTCTGCGCGTTCTTTCGCTTCATCGGCGTATCTTGTTCCTTTCCTATTTCTCAGCGTCTTTTACGCGTCCTCCTTCTCCCTCTCCCTGCACGCACCTCGCCGCGCCGCGCGCCGCGGGCCCGCGCGCGCTGCCATGCCAACAAGAAATAGCTTTCATTCAAGAAGATTTGGTTGTTTTGTGTGTGTGTTTTTTTGGCGGGGGCCGCCGCTTGTAGCGCTCGTGGGTGTTCGGCCGCCGCGGCAGCGCGTGCGCCTTCCCGTCCCACCGCGCCCCCCCTCCTCCTCTCGGCCCGCCGCGCCGCCCGCACGCCCGGCCGACTGCCCGCCGCCCGCCCCTCGGCCGTGAGCGCCGAGCACGTGCGTGCTTCAATTGTTTCTCGCTCGGGCCCCGCCGGCCCGCTGTGCTGGGCGGGCGGGACCCTTGCCGCCGCCGCCGCCGCCGCCACCGCCACCGCCACCGCCACCGCCACCGCCACCGCCACCGCCACCGCCACCGCCACCGCCACCGCCACCGCCACCGCCACTGCCGCTGCTACCACCGCCGCCGCCGCCCCACCGCCGCCCCACCGCCCCGCCGCCCCCGCCGCCACGCCGCCCCCGCCGCCCCGCCGCTTCGCCGCCCCCGCCGCAGCCCCCGCCGCCCGCCGCTACCCCCATGCACCGCCACCTCCCCGCCGCCGCCCCGTCAGCCAGCCGCCCCGCCGCCCCCGCCGCCCCGCCGCCCCCGCCGCCCCGCCGCCCCGCCGCCCCGCCGCCCCGCCGCCCCGCCGCCCCGCCGCCCCACCGCCCCGCCGCCCCGCCGCCCCGCCGCCCCGCCGCCCCGCCGCCCCGCCGCCCCGCTGCCCCGCCGCCCCGCCGCCCCGCCGCCCCGTCGCCCCGCCTCCCCGCCACCCCGCCGCCCCGCCGCCCCGCCGCCCCGCCGCCCCGCCGCCTCGCCGCCCCGCCGCCCCACCGCCACCGTCACCGCCACCGCCGCCACCGCCATAACGCCGCCGCCGCCACCGCTGCCACCGCCGCCGCCACCGCCGCCACCGCTGCCACCACCACCGCCGCCGCCACCGCCGCCACCGCCGCCACCGTCGCTACCGCCGCCACCGCCGCCACCGCCGCTACCGCCGCCACCGCCGCCACTGCCGCCACCACCGCCACCGCAGCCACCCTCCGATGTCCATATGGTCGCCTCCACGTGAAAAGTGTGAGCGCAACTTCTGATCTCTATTACGAATTTCCATTGCCGCTGCAATTGGAAGCGTCCGGCCCTTAGAGAGGAGAGTACAATTTTTTTAGATACCCAGATATATCCGAAAATCCACGGAAAATCTGAAAACGCAACAGTAATGTTTTGACTGAAAAATGCAAATATTTAATTGTGTAATTTCCTCTCTTCTCATTCTACGCGTACCGACAGAATTCTCAGACTACTTTCGTCAATACTTCGATATGGTTGACAATATGAGATAACAAGACTCCAAGCATAAGGCCGTTTGCCATCAATTGCTATTCATGTATTGCCTTTGTGGGAGTTATAGAACAGCAACTTTTTTGTTATTCATGTTTATATTCTATATACTATATACTATGATATTATGTTATTACAATGTTCGCGAAGAGTGTTTATGTTAAAATACATCACTTACTGTAGTGTTATACGAAAGTATTTTATTTTTCTTGAGTAATGTAGATGCTACTTTTTGGGAAAGTGTTTTGTGTGGCGTTCTTCAGGAGATTTTTTGCTAGAGCAGGTCACTAGTTCTATACTACTGACACAAATTGAAGTATGTCCACAAAACACGACGATTGTAACAAAAAGTAATTGATGTAACGAACGTTGGACTACTAAGCAACTGTTTGAAAAAACAGTTTGTTATCTTTGAGTTTTATTTACCTCGTGACTAACGTTAACCGATTCGAAATTGAAAAACATACTTTTTTTTATTACTTATCATGAATTTACCACTGAATTTTGTACTTAATTACTTACTATTTTTATGTGCCTCTGTACGGTTTTTCATGTTCAGTAATGACGGATTCAGCAGAAAATGCACATGATTAAATTAAATACACCATTGAATTTGAAAAATAAATAAGTAAATGAACAAGAAAATAAGTAAACATATAAATACGTAATTACGTTAATAATTTAGAAGCCTTCCTACTTATCTCAAACTTCCAGAACGTGTAACATTTGACTTCTAATAGTAAGCAGTAGAAATAAGAAAATTTATATATTTACTGTTTATATTTAAAGAATAAGTTAAAACGTCATCCTAATATTAGCAATGCAATAGTGTTGTAATGAACTGTTACATATTTCAGACTGGTTTTGAGACTTAGTTTTACGAAAACCTTTGAGACTTACGTAATGTCTGCAACACGCTGAGAGGGTAATGTATCGAGTGGGCATTATCGAGTGAAGTTTCTATTTTAGCTTTTTTTTAAATTTCAGGCAGATACTAAATTGACGAAATCTTGTTTTAGAAATAAATTACTGAAGCATACCACAAATTGGGAATATGCCATTTTTATGCAACGAATCTCTTCGGACTTAACTTTCGCATAACGAATTTAGTATTGTAGCCCCAAGAAGCTTACGAAAAACACTAAAATATTCTTAACTATGGCCACTACTGTTGCTTTTACTCGATTTCCTGTAGTTTGAGTCACCGAGAGACGAAGTGGTTAACCAAGACTTGCACATTAAGTTAAGTGCAGAATCACATTGTGCATGAAACGTACACACAAAAAAGAATGTTTTGGCCGAGGCTTAAACGCGAAAACATGGCAAGTTCTCAGATATGAAGTTGATCAATGAAAAAATTGTTCAGAATTAAGTCCAGTCTTTATATTTGGAACTTTATTATCTCGGTACTGGGAATGGATCGCTTGTCCTCCCTGCGTCTCGATACATAAATATGCGCGATATACAGTACATAAAATGAAGAATGTTCATATTCCTTTTTTTCTTTCATTTTCCCTTTCATTAAATCTATAAGCCACTTGTTTATATTTTCTAGAGCAAGGCCCACAATAGAAAGCCAATTTTACTACGATATTCCTATTCACACAATAAATATATTGTCGTTAACGAATCTGATATCGATTTGCATAACACAAAAGAACCAGTAGTGCTACATAATGGCACAGACCTGGTAGTAAAGTTTTCTAATTTCCGTGGTGTGGGCTAATATTACGGTCTTGTCCTATCCTGCGGCCTGCTGCCATTTATTGCCGCCCAAAATCATTTTTTTAAGTTTTCTCAATTTTTCGGTCTCCTAATGCTAAATTCGAAATATTAATTTTAGAATATTACAGAAAAGTAAAACTTCGTTCCTTATAGAAATTTTCGTTGAAAGATTTGGAGCCGTTTTTAGGAAATAAAAGTCTAGTGTAAATGTAAAATTTGAAGCTCTTTTTCACAGGAATCTTTTGTGTTTTCGAAAAAACTTCATTTCAAGTCATTAGAAGCACTTGCACTAGCAAATGCAATAGTGTATATAAATTCCTGGAAATATGTATATTAAATGAGCGAGAGGTTTTTAAAAAATGTTGGAGCAGGGATTAAATAATCCATGCACGTACTGTGCAAAGCTTTTTAATGAATATAGAAACAGGATTACATGTGCCGCTCAGCCAGAACATCTTATAGAACACACAATGGGCGACTGACTTTCTTACAGAGGTAAGCAGGGGAGCCAACTCTAGTATGCTTATTTACTTAATTCACTGTTTCAAACCACACAAAAAATTATATTTGTGTAATTTTTGAAACAAAATACAGCAAAACGAATTTTATCTCATCTTAAACGGTGTAATTAAAACTATCTCTTCGACAAGTTTGAAGAAAACATTTGGAGCCAATTTCGGGAAAATGAGGTTTAAACATTTCTGAAAATGCGGAATTTTGAGCTCATTTTCGCAAAAAACTTTTGACTTTTCGAGAAACTTTGAGACATCATTTGAAGCACATATACTGCAATAATATGAACACATTATCGCTAATGTAAATATTAACGACGTGAGACAGGTAAAAATATTATATTTTTCTAGTTTTAGAAAAAAAACAAAAGAATACAACCATATGGCGTTTATGACATCTTATCGAGTGCATTTTGTATTATCTCTACAAATATTTTCAATAAAAATTGGAGCCGTTATCGAGAAAATCTTGTTATTGTTATTTTTTAATATTGCACATATTGCATGCAATATTGTTAAAAAACTAATAAAATTTTCAAAAAAATATACTGACTTTAAAGAATTATGGAGAAACATTTTCCTTGAAGACAAAATTTTCATCTTCAATTTTGTAGGTAGGAATAAACCGAAAAAATGCCAAACATATGCACTTTTTCAAAATTCAGAGTTTACAGTGAAAATGGACCTATGCCATCTTAAGTGTATTTTACTCTATTCTTTAAAAAAATTAAAGAATCAATTTGGAATCGTTTTGGGAAAATTTTGAAAATGTCTCTGGGGCTTCATGTAAAGTACTCCCAAATTTTAAGAAGTTTTGCAAAATCACAAAGGTTTGAATAAAGATCGACTGGGTAATATCATTTTGGAATAATACTACGAATGGTTTAGGCGATCAAAGGAAGACGGACGTTTTGAAAAAAGAAAAAGAAACAACAATTTGTCGGTATCAGAGGACCCCAAAACGTGTATTTCTGTTCAAATCTCGAAATCGATTTTCCGCAGCATAACCTAACTTTCTTATACTAAGTATATTCCTCCGTACGTATGCGAGAGAGTAAAATGTGCATCAGCCTTCAATGTTACTCATCAGGCTGATCACTTTATTAATAAAGCAGTTTATGAAAAATAGATCTTAATACACCCTACTTGCTATAGAATATAAAGAACTGTATAAGCTTAATTCAGTGAAAATAGGCTTTATATTATTATTATTATTATTATTATTATTATTATTATTATTATTATTAATAATAATTTCCTGATGGGTTTTTTTTATTTGTCTGATGGGTTGGTAAATTCCACCTACAAATAAAAAAATTCCATAAATTAAAATAAAATTTTAGGAACCTGTGTTGTTAGAACGTATTTTTCTTTTCAATTCTGTGTAATTTTTTATAAACTGTACATCGTAGATTTGTGTTTCTAGATTTCTGAATAAATGCACGTAGATATTTAGGAATTATATAATTTATGATATTTATGTATTACGTAAAAACTGGTGAATGTATTACGAAATTCGTTATTTGGGATAAAATATTTAGTATATTAAAATTTCTGTTAAGAATTAAAGAAAATTATAAGGGCGACGCTCATCCCAGAAGAACACGCAAGCGACGCTCACGAGTTTAAAATGCCGAGGGCTAACACTGAGAGTTCCCAACATTTTCTCACTGAATTTAAATACAATATATAATGTCGACTGTGTATCTAGGATCTACAAAAGAACTATTCATTCATAGATGTAAACACGGTGTAAGGGAAACCTTACTCAGTGGATGTAATATAATTTTAAAGATATGCTACTTTTTTAAAACTCTTTTAAACGTATTTTATGCTGAACATTTGCAAATTCAGAGCGGCCAATGACTTCAAGTACCTCAAAATAATTCTATAAGAAGATTATTAGATAAGGAGATTAGATTAAGGAATACTCTTTCTGGTAGATTTTACGAAAATTTTCTTCTCTCTTACGCAGTGGTCTCAACTTTTTCGAAATGTGCTTTAGGTGGATTCATGCGTTCTTCTGTTACTGTAGGTTTATCCTAAAGACATACACTCCAATTCTATCAACAATTGTTAAAATTTATTTATTTATTTGTCGATTATAACAAACAAATCGGTATTGGAAACTGGAAAATTTATTGCCAAGTAATAATTGTATTTACCTATGTTTTAAGCTGAAAGACTGAAATTTACAGAAGTCATTTATATAATTTGCGCGGATATAAAATGCATTCGACACTTAATTTTCATTTAACGAGGAATCCATAAATTATTTATTTCATTTCCTCTCAGAGGGAATGTGTTTGTTTTCTACGATTGCTTCCAGGAGAGAAGTTTGCAACAAAAGAAAATCAGACGCATGATGTTATAACCGAATGGAGATTTTAAATGGAGATTCTTAACATTTCAAACATCTACACAAAACAACCATAGTAATAGCTAATTATAAGTGATTTTTCATATATCTCTCCTACATGGCAGTACAATTTATGAGTATAATATACACCAACGTGCTCCTATCCCATTTGGGTGTTCAGATGATTCAACGTGAAGTATGTTAGACTCAGTGAAGCAGTCATGCAAGGGCGTATTCAAGATTTTGGTCTGAGGAGGAACTCGCTAAATTGTGAAGAATTATTGTTAATAAAATGTTTAATAGAGCTATAAATTGTACGTCGGAGAACTGTGAAATGTGAACATGAGACATAAGTGTTTATGATATTTATGAAGTAACGTAATCATTTTGATAGTATTAAGTTAAAAAATATGAGATAAAATGTTATAAAATACTTTGACCACAAATTTTGTTTATTGAGAAACATTAATGACAATCCTAATAATTTTGAGCTACGACGACAGCACACTTTGGTCAAAATAGTTTTACAGAAAAGTTTTACTTTTCGCCGAAAGTGGACTTTCGGCGATTCGTGACGCTGTACAAGTATCTTTTGGCGGATTAAAAAACTAATGCTTGGGGTAATTGTATTAAAATTGATTTAATTATTTTAACTTAATGATGGTCAAATTTTCAGTGATTTTATACTTCACCACCTGTCCTGAAACTTCTAACTTTTGAAGAGGATTAAGTAACCACTGTTTTTATTTCTAATTTCTACAAATTTGTGAAAGTTACATTATTTGATTTTTTTAATTGTAATGAAATTATCTTCATTTCATTGTTCTCGTTACGCACTTACACACTGTATTCAATAAATTAAGAATATTTCTACGAATTCATCAGTTTTTTGTTTTCTCGAGAACCGAATACTCCACATTTACAAAATCACCACGAGAATTGAAACATAAATTGATCAATTTCGGAGCAATTATATCTGTAGACCCCAACAGGTTTAATTTGATACTGATCCATTCTTTTGGAACCTTGGTTGGTTGAGAGTCTAAAATCCAGGTTAATTAATAAATAATTACCTTTCAGAAGTGTATAAAAAATACAGTGACTAGAGCATATAAGTAACATTTTCATAAGAAAATGGAATACTAGACGATTTCCTGAATCCATTGTTAACCCTTTCATCGTTTCGGATGAAAGCAGAACAAAGTCATTTGCTCAGATATTACAAATTGCAATACATCTCGCATTTTCAATTCACGCAAATCCATGCAGTCCTTCTGGTGTGTAGGAATATTGTCCAATTCCATATCACACATTTAAGTGCAAACGTATCAGAAATTTTACTGAAAACAGGATGAAAAGTAAAAATCAACTATCTCTTGTTTCACAGTACGCAGTAATATTTATTTTTATTTATTAACGACATAACGAATTAAAACTATGCAGCCTGGGGATGATGAGAAGCTATTTTTACTGGCGAATAGCAATCAAGAAAAAACATGTCAGCATTTACTTAATGGGTCGCAGAAACATGAAGAAAACAACTAATTGAAACGCGATTTTAATAACCTGAAGTTCACTGCAATATTTGCACGAATAATGTTACGGAATAATGTAATAAAATTCAAAATCTTAGCAAAAACATATTAAAAGATTATAGTAATGTAATAAGCAGCAACAAAGTCATGGGACGACAATACGATTACGATAACGACTATGTGTACGACGATGACGATCGTATGTAACAAGAACGACAAAATCGATATTAATTGGTACGACGACTAAAAGAACAGCCACGAGAAGGAAAATGTGCTTCGTTTTATAAAAAACTAGCTGACCCGGCGAACTCTGTTCCGCCTTAGCAGCCGGTCCCATCTTTTTCTCGCGTCGCACTCACTGTGAGAAACTGTACTATCCTTGTTGCACTCGTGATAATAAAGCAATTGCAGATTTGTGTTTGTCTCTCAAACAAAGAAGAATTTCAAAAAAAACGCTCTGATATTAAGTAGATAATTAAAAAATATATCTAATTATACTTCACTTCACTTTTTAACACGCTTTTATTAGCTTCATTTGTATCTTTGCTTGATTGCTTGCTTGTTATCCGCTGCAGAACGCTTCTGCACAGAAAACTTAAGCGAAAAGGCGCAAAAACATACGAAAACGCGTGAAAACCTGCGGAAACGCATGAAAACGTGCAAAAACCCTCGAAAAGGTGCCAAAACCCGCACAATTATGCGAAAACGTGCAAAAACGTGCGTTATCACACAGGAACGCTGTCGAACGGGATAAACAGTATCCTATGTCCGTCTCCTGTCTCTAAGCTTCCTGCTCACCAATTTTCAGCCAAATCGGTACAGCCGTTCTTGAGTTATAAATAGTGTAACTAACACGACTTTCTTTTATATATATAGATGTGAAAATTG
The DNA here is from genome assembly GCA_011170035.1 of Teleogryllus occipitalis. Lineage (NCBI taxonomy): Eukaryota > Metazoa > Arthropoda > Insecta > Orthoptera > Gryllidae > Teleogryllus > Teleogryllus occipitalis. Next base: position 62,938 of record BLKR01014809.1, on the reverse strand, counting down.
TAAAAACACTGGTCATGTATGTGAAGTCGCATACATTACTTGGCAACTGTTTGCGACGTCACATTCATGGCCAGTGATTTTATAATATTGTCATTTTTTCAAAAAATGCTAACCGAATTTTACTAAATGTTTTCAACAAGTCGGAACTCTACATTTTTGAAACAAATACCACCACCATTGTCCAAACGTCAAACAAATAAATTAATGGAAAAATAGTTTAATGTCTGTTTTAATGTCAGAAAACTATTGTAATTAAACAGACGTTAACAAACGTTAATATATTCCTTACAACGAACATACTAGAATGCTTCGTTATCGGTTGTTTATTGGTCACACGTTTGTACGTACAACTCGTGTAAAAATTCCGCGTGGCTTGAATGAGTTGCTTGCCCGACGAACTCGACGAACTCGACTCCTCGACCGAACCTTGAAACCCTAGTATTTTCTCCCTCGACGCCTCGTGATTCTTTTGGGGCTGGAGACCGGAGGCTCACCCACCTCCGCAGCGTGCCTGTGTTTGTTCTCGGTCAAGTTCATAGCTGCGGCTACTCCCACTTAACGAGTGATGGCATCCAGCTCGGGACCGAAGATCACAATGACCATCTTATTAACGCATGATAACCTCCCCCCTCGACGCTCGGGTTGCCCCCTCGCCCGGGGAGCTCACGCGTGGGTGTGATCTAAGGCTTCCCCACCACCCTTCCCCCACAACTCGCTCAGTCGAGGTGGCTGGCGCGGAAACACCCCGGAGTTTTTTTCGAAGAACTATTTCTGTCGAAGAAATTGACCGTGTGAACTTAGGGATATTGTCCGAATAATATTGTCTACTTCACCGCTAGCGGATGGCAGGAGTGAGGGGGTTTAGATATCTAATCGGAGGCTTCAAGGTCTGTTACTACACAGTTGCCGAGAAATGAAATCTAACATCACGAAGAAATTGAAAATTGAAGGGTGCCATTACTACTTTGGTCATGCATCGTGTGTGCGGTTCTATCACCTACTGTTGTGTGCACTAATTGCCATTTGTTTTATTGTAATTGCTGCTGCTCTTGTGATCCGATGCGAGAACGACCACGTGTCAGCCGCCCTACTTAGTGGCAACATCGCTTTAACGTAACTTGAGCTGTCAAGTCGACATAAAAATTATTAGGACAATAATTACCCTCTTCCCTCCTTTCTCTCTCTCTCTCTCTCACTCTCACACTCTCACTTTCTCATTCTCTCTCATTCTCTCTCACTCTCATAAAAGCTATTAAAATTTGCACGTCAATAATATTCAATACTTCAATTGAAAATTGTTTCGTTTAATTGGGAAAATTTCAATGAGAATACGTATTACTAGTCTTCCTTGTAGAAGGGAGAAACTTAGTCTTATGTGCTACAAGGGCCATGATAGCTGCACTACAATAAATAGACCGAATTAAGGTGGCCGGAAAGTGTGCAATAAAAACATGAATGTGCTCTTTGTGTATCTATTGTGTATTCATAATTAAAATTGAATAGGTGTGAGTTTGAACAGACATCCGAGAGCTAAAGAAGTCATGCACGTATTGCACGGCAGATACGGTATTATGGGCAGAAGCCCATAGAATGTTACACAGTTTTTAAGTGTTTTTGGCGTTAAATAAATAAATAGAAGTACGTATACTGATTTATATGGATCAGATTGTAATGGCATCACATTAAATGGATTTCGCAGAAAATTTTGCATGTTTTTGATTTAATGAAAGGACGCTTTCCATAGCCGAGGAAGTTTTATTTCAGGTGTGTCAGGTATGCATTTATAAAAGATTGTATATTCCAATTCATATACCATTTAATATGATAAGAAGAAAAGTATATCTTATGAATAATTTGGGGGGATATAATCGTTTAAGGTAAAAACTTCAATAAATGTTCAACGACTCACGTCCTCAGAAATGTTGACAGAGAAGAGGAAGAAAATATGTAGAAACTATAGACGGCCATTTGAATGGACATTTTATTAATTTCAATGGAAATGAAAAATGATATTAAATTTTTTTGCATTGTAAAGCAAGCAGTACGGATATTCTTAAAAAACATTGTAAATCTTGGTATTAAAAGTCACATACCAAGCCATAGGTGGAAATGCAGTCCCTTAAACGAATTGCTGGATAGGAGACGTGGGAGAAAGCGACCTGGCTCGGCAAGAAGTGCGAGACGGGGCGGATTGGAGAAGGTGGAAATGGAGGACAATGGAGTCGCGATGGACACGAGGACGGTCACGCGAACGAAGGCAAGGATGTAAACGAACCTGGAATCGGAATTGGCTGAGGCAGAAGCGGGGACGGCGGTCACAACAGGAATTGATTTGGTGGTAAGCGGGACGAGTTGAACGCGAGGGTGGAGGAGGGCGCGGTGAGAGACGCCAGGTAGAAGATAGCCCGGTGTGAATACGGAGGCAGGGGCGAGGGTGGGGAGGAGAGGGGAGGGGAGGGGCCGCGTGGCGATGCGCGGCGCCGATAGCCCACGTGCTGAGTGATGCCGCGCCGTGAACGTCGACCCTAACTCATCTGCATAGCAGTTCCGAAATTATAGCGCATGGCCCGCGCGCGGCGCTGACCCCCCGTGCGCCGCGGGTCACCCGGGACGGGGAGCAGCACGCGCGCCGAACAATGGCGGCGCGCGGAGACGCCGCCGTGACGCTTGACGCCCCCGCCCCCACCCACGCCCACGCCCACGCCCACGCCACCACCTCAGCCACCATCCACCCTCCCCTCCGTCTTTCCCCCACCCCCGTCACCGCCCCCACCCACGCCCACGCCCACGCCCACACCTCCGTCACCGCCGATGCCTCCACCACGGTCACCGCCTCAGCCACCATCCACCCTCCCCTCCGTCTTTCCCCCACCCCCGAAACCGCCCCCACACACGCCCACGCCCACGCCTCCGCCACCGCCGATGCCTCCACCACGGTCACCGCCTCAGCCACCATCCCCCCTCCCCTCCGTCTTTCCCCCACCCCCGAAACCGCCCCCACACACGCCCACGCCCACGCCTCCGCCACCGCCGATGCCTCCACCACGGTCACCGCCTCAGCCACCATCCACCCTCCCCTCCGTCGTCCCACCGCCCCGTCGCCGCTCCCACCCACGCCCACGACCACGACCACGCCTCCGCCACCGCCGATGCCTCCACTCCGCCTCCACCACGGACACCGCCTCAGCCACCATCCACCCTCCCCTCCGTCTTCCCCCGGCCACCGTTGCCGCCCCCGTCGCCGCCCCCACCCACGCCCACGGGTCCGCCACCGCCGATGCCTCCACTCGGCCTCCACCACGGACACCGCCTCAACCACCATCCACCCTCCCCTCCGTCTTCCCCCGGCCACCGTTGCCGCCCCCGTCGCCGTCCCTGTCTCAATGTCAATAACGGTGATATTTTGCTTTATTGTTACAATTAGGTAAAATGCCAGTGGTGTCCATAGTTAAAATACTTTCATGGGTTTCTTAAATTCCTGGGGCCACATGATTAAATTCGTTATGTGAAACCCAATAGCGGTTAGCATACTTTTTCTTAACAGAGGAAATTACTAACTTTCATTTTTTTAAATTTTTTGTTAATTTTTTTCTCCAAATCCATACTTTCATTCAGTAGTAGCCACATGAAAGGTAGAAAATTTTTTGATTTATGAAGCGTTTAATATGTAACATACAACGTGTATATTTCACTGTTTATTATAACAAGCAATTTTTTTCCATATTTTCCCTTTTATTCAGAAGATTTTCCAAGTCTCTATAGTTAGGCAATCCAAACTAAACACTGCAGATCTAAGTATCGTTTTATAAGAAACATATCAGATGTAAGAGAAAAATATTTTATAAAACAATATTTAAATCTGCAGTGCCGTAAATTAATTTTCCCAAAAATAAGGAATCCATAATGCATGTGAATGAACTTTGCACAATTATTAAAATACTTATATTATTGGCAGTATTGAATCTTGAAGATGTATGAGATCGACATATTAATAATTTGCTACAGTTTTGTTATCGATACTCAATTATTAACCTACGAAGTATTGCAATTTCCAAACGGCGGCTAATTTAAAATATAATTTCCCTTGTAAATTTAACTTAAAACTTTTGTGAATGAAAACGCAAAGCTTTGCAGTGTTGCAGTGTTTTATAATCAATTGTACCAACACTTTAATGCATTATGTATAAAATGATTTCATATTTTTAATAATTTCATTTATTAATTAGTCGCCAGATGTGTTATGATAATTTTTATTGTTTATTTATTATCTATAAAATATTTATTTTCAGTTTTTCTTATATTAGTCAGCATAATTCCTTAGTTTTCATATCTTTGCTTTCAATATTTCATGGATAATTTCTATGTCTTCTTGTGGATGTCTCTTATTGTAATTGCGTTTACCGGGCAATTGGAAATTCGTATTTCTTAAATAAAGTATTTGAATTTATTAGAATGGTAGTTGAAAATTTATAGACTAATTTAATATTTTTTATAAAATTCACTTAAACTAATTTTAGCGATTCCTTGATAGTCAGATAAACTAATTACATTGGGTGACAAGGTTTTCTTTACAAGGAATCTGATAAGTAAATCTATTCCGATTTTTCATGCTTAATTCAGATATGTATTCAGGATTTTCTCATCAGGTAAGGTTTTTTTTTGTGACAGCTACTTTTTGAAATCTGATTTAAAATTCTCTTTGACCAGACAGAGGAACATTTGCTTTATATAAAGCAATTTTAATTAAGCTTCATTTATGGTAATTATATGTAATATCATGCTAAAGCATTAATAAATAATACTGTGCAAGTTCATTCATGTTTTGACATGCTCAGACCAGTTAATGTGACATTGTGATGTGTCAGTATTGAGGTGTCTATGAGCATGTTAGCATAAATATCACTAGTGATATATTTCCTTCCTTTGTGTTTAGAAGTGTCCTGTGTAAGCTGTATTTTAGTGTTTTGTATTTTCATCCAAGAACTTGTGTATATAATTTCTGCTGTACTTGTGATGAGCTGACTTGAAAGACTCAGAGTGGAAATTTAAAGCCACTTGCAAAAAACTGTTATCAACATTATTATGACTGTCAAATTAGTGATTACGGAGAGACCTGGGCATCAAATATATGTTTTGTGTGTTAAGACCATTGTCTTGTCAGAAAAATGGTACACATCTTATGACATTTGCAATTCCTATGATTTGGAGAGAACCAAGGATCATCTAAGGGGTTGTTATTTCTGTTTGACAAATATTAAAGGATTCTCGAATCCTTTGCCAAAAAAAATTGTCATACGTCCTTTTTAATGAACCTTGAAAAATATATTTGTCCTATATTGAATATTAAGTTAGAAGGAATCACAAAATTCGTAAAAGTAGTGGATAAACTTTCTGATGGATTTTTGAACTTGAAATCGAAATTTCCCCAAGTAATACTAAATTAAAAGTTAGGACCACAAATGCAGTCATTAATGGCTGATAAACATTTTGAAGAACTGTTAAATCCACTGGTAAAACCATTCTGGCAGTCTTTCAAAAATGTATATTGAAATTTCTTTGTAAACCATAAAGAAGAAAACTATCGGACACAGTAGCTTATCTTCTGCATTTTTTTTAAAAACCATGGCAAGTAACATGTCTTTTAAAATTCACTTCTAAGATACTGACATAGACTTCCTCCCAGAAAATCGCCGGGCTGTCAGCGATGAACACGGAGAACGTTTTCATCAGTCAATTTCTATAATGGAAAACTGATACTGAAGGCAAATATGTTCACTATTGTTGGATCAAGAAGGAAGATGTTCCGTATACAGTATATGCCCGTAAATCAACATTACCACTTTCTAAGTACAGAATAAGTTTTCAGAATGTAGGCCAGAACGAGTAGAATAGAGTAGAATACTATTTAGAGTTGGATAGCTAGTTACTGATTTTATTAAAAATTATCAAAAATTCAAATGAACACCACACAAATCTCCTGCTTGATGGGGGAAACTGAAATGATATTTGAATTAAGTATGAAAAATACTTATAGAATCTGTTTTTTTCTTTCATTTGTTGCGTCAACTCACGACGCAACGCGTCTCCTAACCCCTCTTTGGGTGTTGGGCGCTATTGGAGTAATCCTCCGTTATTTTATGCGTATATTTTGGAGGAATCCTCCGTTACTGTATATTAATGTCCGTCAGGTCTCGTCGACATCTTGTCAAAAGGACCGCCAGGTAGCTTGTTATGTTATGTAGGACCACCTGTTATGTTCATTCTTGTTAAAGAAAAACGTCTATTTTTGTAGAACAAGTGTTATTCATGTTTAAAATAAATTTGATAATTTGAAGTGAAATTAGAGAACTCTGAACGGTTATTTGAAAAAAAAAACAATTAAAGCTGAAAACTAATAAAATTATGGGTAATAGAAGACCAATATACAATATGGTTTAATGTTCAACTAAAAAGGAATTTAAAATGTGGAATATACAAATCAAGATAATCGCAAAGGGGCATTTAAATATTATTTTTATGAATATAATTATTGAGTACTATAATTATAGACATTATAAATTGAATTAATATAATTAATATAATCTTAATTTAAAACTGTGTTCGACAGAAATATTGCGTAATTTGTCACATCAAAAAGAATGCTAAATTTTACCATGGAATTCAAGCGCAAATTGCTTAATTATCTTTCAATATTTTCATAATGTTGAGCGATTTTAATAGCAAACTAATTTATGTCTTGTTGTAAATGTTTATGTCTTGTTGTAAATGTTTATGTCTTGTTGTAATTGTCTCCGTTAAGTGCTTAGAAGTTAATGAGTTCTTAATGACAATGTGGAACAAAAGTTTTTTGTCTGGTTTATATTCAGATTCTAGGCGTATTAACGTTGCTTATCTACTGCAAATTTTATTTCTTAAAGCTCTGGATTTCTTATCGTGAATAAAATAACATTTTAATTGATTTCTTTTCAAGATTTGTGCATTATTTCTATAGTGTTCATTTGCTTTTGTGAATATACCATTAACATTTGCAAACATAAATTACGGGTTACCATCGCGAATATCCACAAATATCATACCACAGAAAAACAAATGTTAATTCAATAACATCTAATTTAAGTTTGTTTCTTTTTTCTGAATGAAGAGATTTTTCTCAATGAAGAGATTGCGTTTCTTTGTGTTTTAGCATCATTTTGTTGCATCTAATACGGTATATCGTGAAAGGCGGCAGTAATTAGCAAAATCTAATGTCATTTTTAGTATCTACGATCCAAATATATTTCAAAATGGGAGTAATTTTTCTAATAAGCCAAAATCTGTCTCCGTAGTACATTATAACGGATAATAATTACTATATAATTTTCAATTTATTGTTTTTCTGACATGAATTGGAACAATTAGCCCTTTTTATTGATCGAGTTGGCAATTACTAATTTTTTCTTGTACAAAACTACACTACACGCGGGGCATAATCTGGTGTCCTTTCGTCTGCCCCTTCCAGGCGAGGCGTCCGGAGAGTCCCGCCCACGCCGCCGCCGCCCGCGCGCCACAAGGCGTCCTTTCAGGAGGCTTAATTGCGCGTGTACATGGAGAATGTATCTTTGTGAAAAGAATGAGTCACCGTCAAAAGCCGGCCGGGTGCCTCGCTGGGCCCGCAAGCCGGACGCGCGCGCGCGCGCCGCCGCCCCCGCCGTCCCCATCGCTTCCGCCGCCTCCGCCGCCCCCGCCGTCCCCGCCCCCGCCGGCCCTATCACCCCCGCCGTCCCACCGCCCCGCAGCCCCGCCGCCACCGCCGCCCCGCCGCCCCGCCGCCCCGCCGCCCGCCGCCCCGCCGCCCCGCCGCCCCGCCGCCCCGCCGCCCCGCCGCCCCGCCGCCCCGCCGCCCCGCCGCCCCGCCGCCCCGCCGCCCCGCCGCCCCGCCGCCCCCGCCCCCCCCTGCTCCGCGCCCCGCCGCCCCCACCGCCCCGCGGCCCACGCCGCCCGCCCTCGCCGCCCGCCTTCGCCGCCTCCGTACCACCCATCGCCTCTTCCTCCGCCCCCTGTCTCTTCCGCGACTGCTACTGGTGCGCTCCGCTTGCAGCTGTCCGTTCCGTTTATCTTCCTCAGAGCGTTGCAGGTCAGGTGAAGAGCACCTCCCACGGGACGTGTGGTACACTCGGAGAACATGCATCGTTAGATGAAGTTTAGGAATACACGTGCAAAGTAAACTTCGAGCAAGTGTGGGCTCGAAGTGAATTCTACACGGAACAGTCAGGAGGTGGACTAAAGTCGGCTCGGGTTAGTCGCGGGTTAATCTGGGGTTCGTCTAGATACCATATTAGTCTAGAATTCATCTAGGGTCAGTCTGAGATTAGTATGGGTTTGATATAGCGTTCAATTGGGTTTGTCTGGGTTTAATCTGGTGTTAATCATGCATATTCTGGGAGCGATATGCGATTGGTGTGATGTCCGCTTTGGGGTTATAGTGAGGCCGGTGTCCCGTCGATCTTGGATTGGTCTGGGTTTGGCGTGAAATTTGTTTGATCTCCAATCTAATGGCAAAATTTTCAAACAGGCGAGAGCTCAATGATTAGAGTTTTAATCTTCATTAGGTCAAGAGTCAGTCTGAGTTGGACCAAAATCAGGTCTGATCGATGTTTCGCTAGCATTAGGGTGTAGCTGGTCATTCGGTCGCACCAAACTACCCAATGACCTGAGTGCCACTTAATGCCAATATACGTTCCAGCTAACACGAACATCATTTTAACATTTGAACGTTTGATATTAAAATTGCCCTATCGTCGGGCAGCCTGGTTTTAGATGCGTATGCGATATTCTTTGAAACCTGAATCCCCTTCCCAAACCCGGCTTGCTTTTTCGTATTTTTATTTTGTGATGATGTATTTTCAAATTCAATGCATATTTCAGACACCTTATGTCTCATGTTGTGAGTGGAGCAAGTGCAAAATGTAAAGCCGGAATTCTGGAACGATTACATATGTTTATTTCAAATTTGTGGAGCAGGATTACTATCAACTGCCGATTAATCACCCATCGCGATACCCCCAAATCGCAAACCTATACGTCGTCACCCCGTCATCGATCTCCCCATAATCCCTTCAATTTCCCTTCTCAAGAACCCCACTTACTGTCATCGCGTACCCCGCCGGTCATCCTGTCCCTGTGATTCGGTCCTCTTGCCCCCTTGTCACCCGATACCGACTCGCCACCTGGCTCGCCTTTCTCGCCACTCCGGCGTGTCACCTACCCCACCCCCACCCCACCCACACCTTTCACGCTAGCGGCACACGTGCATGTCGCTGACCGCAGTCGGAGGGCAAGGCACGGGCAGAATTCGCAACAAACACCCGCCAGATTCCACTAATTACTGACTTCCGCCGCAGAGGACCGCGCTGTGGACATAAGCGCGTGGTCGTGTTGAAACATCTTGTTAGAGCACACAATGCTTTAAAATTCGTAGGACCAAGACGCAGTGGCGTAGGTTGGGTAGTAGTAAAACAAGTTATGAGACCCTGGAAATGTCTTTGGTTAGTTTTGCAATAGTGATGTAAATTATTTCTATTGCTGAAATAAATCTTACGATAATTCAAGCGCATTAGAAAATGAGGACTTCAAATATTATTGATTTCACAAATTTTCAAACTATGTGTATCATACATAATGAAAAATATAATTTGATGGAGGCCATTTGTACTTCTTGTTCATCAACATTGCACTATCTACTACTCATTACGTTGGTACACGAGCAAAACAATCGATTAAACTTAACATCAGCAATTGCAATTTCTCTAATGCTAGAGAGTTTGATTTTATTGCAGTCTGCGAAATAAAGTTTATTGCCACTGCCGACCGACAAGGCGATAATGCAGGAAATTCAAATTTATTCCTGTTTACTGTGAAAAGAGGAAAAAATTAATCTGTTTGTGTAAAATGTTAAGCTTATATCTGAATTAGATTTTTAGCGTCTTAAATTGTTGCCGTTTTCCTATTGTTATCCAAAATTATGACAATTTCCGTGCAATAAGATTTTTAAAATTTAGGTTATTTTGTTTATCAAGTTTTAAAAAATTCTTTCATATACAATCTTTTTTTCTTCCGAAAAGTAGTCTTGAGAGATGCAGCCCAGCAACACTTCTGCTCTTGCCATAAAACTGCGGGAATAATTTTCCGATTGGTTGAAACTGAGGAAACTAAAATATATTATTATTTTTAGGTCTCTCAATTCAGTCAAACCTTAAATGGAACGTCCATTTAAATGAATTGAACACAAAATTAAGTTCATTATGCTACGCGTTCAGAATTCTTGCAAATTCAGTCAGCCTTCATACTGCTCGTTGTGTATACTTCGCGAATGTTCATTCCCGCCTGAGATATGGCATAATATTCTGGGGAAATACATCTTATAGCTCCCAGACTTTTAGATTACAAAAAGGAATTGTACGAATAATAACCAAATCCCACCCACGTGATTCATGTAAGCCTCTCTTCATTAATCTAGGAATTCTACCATTACCGTGTCTTTTTATTTACGAATCAGTGGTTTTTGTAAAAACTGACTTGCTTAAGGGCGGGAATATATTTTCAGAAAATGCCGAAGTCTATTACTATAACACTCGACGTAGAAATCATATTCATCAGGTGACAGTATCAACAGCTCATTACAAAAAATTCACATACAATACATGTACATTATTTTACAACACTTTGCCAGATGACATTAAACGACTAAATTCAATAGAAAAGTTTAAATCACAAGTGAAATCGTTTCTGCTGCATAACTGTTTCTATACAATTAGAGACTATACTGAGCATCACAAGAAAAGTAACATTAATTTTAACAATGATACATAATGCATTAATTACCATTTGGAATGTATAAATGAGTATAAACAACCTGTAACAACTATTGTAACACAGCTTCCGGGTCAATGACCCCCATCTCGATCAGGTTTTTCGTCCAGTTTCCCTGATCCATTGAGCAAATGCTGAGATGGCCCCTTGTTTTGCTTCTGGACATAAATGTAACTTAATTTTCTGTGCACGTCTTCTAGAATTCAGTGGGAAATACAATTATTCAAATTATCGTTTCCACGTTGTCGCGGCAGGAAGTAATAAGAGCCAAAATGTATTGCTTATTTATCCTTGAAAATATATTTTATTACATGGGAGTTTTTTTTGTTTGTTTTTTTCTCCTTTTCAAAATTCAAAATTTATTGCTTATTTATCCTTGAAAATAGATTTTATTACATGGGAGTTTTTTTTTCTCCCTTTCAAAATTCAAAACTTAAGTAGTATATGATTTAGTGTAGGGATCACAGAATTTTGAAAATGTGCACACAATTCACTTTTCCCCATAGCCCGTCATACGCAGTTTTTTAACTGTTTTTGACGTAAAATAAATAAATAAATAAATAAATTAGTTCGTAATTCACGAGTTGAATAGTAGACACGAAATATTTTATTAACCAAGTAGTTTCTGAACTTGTCAGTAATTGAAGTGCATGTTAAAGAAATATGTTACAACAGTAGGTAAAAGAAAACTAATTTTGTATATTTTTTTAATTATTTAAAGGAGAAAAGTTAAAAAATATTTGTGACTTATCAGAGAGAGATGTCATAACTGCAACCTTTCTTGAACCTCAGAATCCCTATTTTCATACTTACATAAATAATGAGTATCTAGAGTTACCTAATATTTTGAAATTTACATGATCATTTGAGTTATCCAAGTTAGTGGAATAATAACAGTAATAGTTAAATTGTGCAACGTAATGTTAGGTTCAGGTAAATGTAGTATAGCACAAACACGTACATTTCAGTATTTTCAGCTTTGCAACAATTTACTTGAACATTACTTCCAGTACTTTTCACGATAACACGTTGAGAATTATCTTGCTAGTACCAGAACGATATAAAATCGTGATTCTTGTATAGGAATAAAATGGTTTAATTATATTTTAGTATCATTTACAGTACAAAATGATTCCCATTTTCACCTAGTCCGACAAATTTCTCCAAAGATTCCACTTTCATGCTGTTACTTGTAAACTATGATAGTATTTCCTTAGTCGACCCTTATATTAACAAGTGGGTGAAAGGCAACATGATTAGCTATATTATTTTGTATTATTTTTTGTTTATTCTGCATTCATGCTGATATTGCATTTGCGGAAATTTCATTTTATTATTATTATTATTATTATTATTATTATTATTATTATTATTATTATTATTATTATTATTATCATTATCATCGCTACTTCCTTTCGTTGAATGCATTGGAGAATTCCATTTGATAGATAAAACCAGTTTCTTTCTCATTTACGTTCAAACGCTATTATTCCAGGTATTTTAATGATTTTTCCGTACACACATTTATGTAAACCGCCGTATGTGTGTATAAACTGTTCTAAGTTTTTAAATGTTAAAGATTTCTATATTACATTTGTATTCAAAGAAAAACTCAGAAATAAATGTTGAGACTTCTAGAAAACTTACTTTGTCACATTAATATTACAAAATCATTGTTTAAAATACCGCAGTGTTCTGCGCCTACCACCAGTGCTCCTTCAGTGGATGTGCGGTAGACTTCACTTCATTTTAGTTTGTGATCTTAGGGATGAAGGACGATACAAGTGTTACCTCATTGAGAAGTGAATTGCGAACTAAGCAAATTTAAGTTCGAGGTGGCAATGATTAAGAAAAATTGTATGAATGCTCGGCCATGCTGCGCCCCACCTCTGTTGCTACATGATTGGCCTTGATAGATAAATTACTGTTATATTCTTGTTTGTAAAATCTAAAAAGCCGCCTTTCAGTACTTACGATTTTCAACAATTCGCTAGTACATGATTGCTGAATTGGCACTTGTCCACGAAGTTTAGAGAAATGTGTCCAGTAACTGCCAGGTGTTAGATATTAAGTGTGCATAAGTGTGTAAAAGTTTTTCGTAGTGTTGGTGTCTAGTTAATTAGAAACGGTAGAAAAGATTGATTAATTGATTATGCCGTGTTTCCAGGCTTGTCAGCTTCTATTGGCAATAGTCCCGTAAGTGCTATTCATGTTTTTATCGCGGGACGTGGAGTGTTCGTCCCTGCTGGATGGTGAGATCCGGTGCCGACCTAGTCGTCCTTGGGGGTTGAAGTGCGGGTTTCTGTTCAACCAAATATCTTCCACCAACGTGACATTGCCCCAGCTGGGACATATTCTAAGCTCCCGAACTGGATTTTTGACATGTGTGGAAGTGTAGTGCATGTAAGTGTAAATAATGGGTGAAGATAGGACAAGGAAGAGAAAGGAAAAATCGCATTTGTTTTGTGGCCCGTTTGTGGGGGTGTGAGGGTACTGTTCCGACATTCACCCGGCTACCGTTCACAGAAGTCGACCGTTAGATTTCTCTTCCAGACGGCAACTGAATTCGGCCAAGCTATCTAACCAGTGTCGAAAATCCTGTCACCGTCTGGACTCGAGTCAGAGGCACTGCAGTGACATCAGTTGGTGCCTTAAGCCACCACAGCCGGTGACACGGCAGGAACTCCGGAGTTCAAGGAAGCGTGGATTGAAGTTGCTTCATATGTTACGCAATTTTTGGAGGTAAATCAGTAATCCCGCAGAGTAAACAGCAGCAACAACAGCATCTTCCAATGTACGCAAACATCGTACCCCAGGTGCAAGTGCACCCCTGCGACGAACTTCCATCCAACCTTACCTGGAGCGGTAGCTCAGTGCATCAACTGATGTCGCTGCAGCGCCTCTGACCGGGAGGTCCTAGGTTCGAGACCTGACGGCGACAGGATTTTCGACACTAGCTTTTCAGCTAGGTCGAATTCAGTTGCTGTCTGGAGGAGAATTCTAGCGGCCGGCTGCTCTGATCGGTAGTTTTCCGTGGTTTCTTCGATCAACACCAGGCGAATGCCGGAGCAGTACCCTACCACACGGGCCACGGACCGCGCGCGATCTGTCCTTCCTCTTCCTTGTCCTTTCCTCTCCCCTTACACTTACACTAACATGCACTACACTATCACATATTCCGCGATACCGGTCGGGAACTTAGAGCTTGTCCCGGCTGGGGCGGTGCCCAGCTGGTACGAGAGTCCTGGTTAGGAGTAAACCCCACTAGTCGACGGTAGGTCGGTGCCGGATCTCGCCATCAGCGGGGGAAGATCACCGCCATCTCCAGAGAAATAAACATGCACCACGCTTACGGGACTAATGACCAATGCAGTTGACGCGCCCGGAAACACGAAAAAAAGTTCAATCAATCCAGCGAACCTTGAACGCGAACCGACCGGTTCTCACCATCATAACCACACTCCAAGTAAATATCCCCGTTTTACACGTCCTCATAATAACAGCGTCCTCGCGAGGAGGGGAGGTGGGCGGTCTCTACGCAACGCGCGGCGCCTGCAGCGACGATTTCGGAGCTCTCGTCTTTCTGACGGTAAACACAGATAAGTTTACATTTCCAAACATAGTTTTAAAAAGGCCTTAAAGGGGCTCGTATCGTAAATAACTGCGTGGCGAGATGGGAGGCTCGCCAGTCGACGCCGGATTCAATAACGAAGCTCCCCGCGCGCGGAGCGGGGGTATAATGTGTGGTTATAAATGTTTATCTTTTCATACACCGACCTGGAGCCGGCCAGTGAGATATGCCGGGCTTTCAATAAAGCATTGTAATAAAAAGGAAGCGAGCGCGGAGTACCCCAAGGGCGATAAATCAGGCCTTTATTAGCGTCTGAAACGGGATCAAGCGCGCGATGGGGGCGGTGGGGGCGGAGACGGCAGCGGCGCGGCAGTGCGGAGGTTGTGGTGGTGGTGGTTGCAACGGTGGCGGTTGCGGCGGTGGCGGCGGGTGCGGGACTGGTAATTGCCTCCTGACCACCCCGGCTTGCCTCTTTTCCAGCTTTCCAGCATCGTTGCGTCCGTGCCATGGGGCTACCCGTAGTCTAGCGGCGCATACACAAGATTCCCATCTCTGGATACAACAAATACAGGCGACGCAGCGTTGTTTTGTGGCGGAGAAAGCTGATTCACCGTATGTTTTCTCGGGGTTCTCCCGTTTCTCTTACATTGATTTCGCCATTGATCATAATGCTCGGTCATAACATATCGTGTTCGGGATTTTTATGATCTAAATATTTTTTTAAAGTTGTCTTGTAACAAGTAACTTTGTTAGCTGTTCGGCTACTTTTAGTATTGCATTATTATTATCTGTTTCTTTGATATCACAATACATGTTACACATTTAATCATTTCTTTAATAATCTGGACAGGTGGACACACGTTCCACGACTTCGGTTTTCCTGCTCTCATTGAAGGACTGATCCCTATGTTCATTGTACTCCTTTTCAGTTCATATTTTGCATATTGTGTAATTATTATATTACTCTATCTTTCAAAATTGTTTATTAATCGTTTATATTTTTCTAATATAATATTTTGGAACATTGTTTTAATTTTAATATTTAGTCTGATGGAAATCTATAATTGATGAATGTAAATATTCCGGGATTCAGGATACCATTTTGATAGATGACCATCTCGATACCATTTTGTGCAGATTCTGAGCGCGAATGAAGTGTGGATCATTCTCTTCCGAACAGTATTGTAGATATTTATTCTTCTTCTTCTTCTTCTTCTTCTTCTTCTTCTTATTATTATTATTATTATTATTATTATTATTATTATTATTATTAGCATATCCGGCATTTCTAACCACGCTACACGATAAACGTGTGTAACTTTTAGGATCAGTTTTTCAGCTGTATCCATCGGTACGACAAGGTTGTTACGTCTTGAAGTGTGAATTATGAGGTGATAGGATGATGAGGGGTGAGAGGACAATCACAAATTCGATCATGACTACGCAGGACTCGAATCTGCAGCCTCCTCGGAGGAGACGTCGGCTGCCGCAACCGTCAGCGCCACGGAGCCGGCTTTACAATAATAATAATAATAATAATAATAATAATAATAATAATAATAATAATAATAATAATAATAATAATAATAATAATAATAATAATATTAAAATTAATAATAACTATTATTATTAATTTTATATAATGATTAATATATACAAAGCACAACAAACTCTAAATATAAAAATTCAGCTCTTGATCATTATCTCCCGACCGAATATTCAGTCACCATTCCAGTAAGGTCACACAACTTCAGGCACTGAGATCATAATAAAGTTGCCCCCGTCCCGCCCGCGAACGCTGACCGCGAGTCGAAACCTCTCCCAAAAGCAGCGGCCGAGGTTGGAAAGGAGAGGCTTGCCGTGTGTGGGCTGCCAAGGAGGCAGAAACGAGTAGGAGGAGCAGTCATACGGTTTTGGTGAGTACAGGAGGCGACCAAATGTCAGGCGTTCGAATTGGAAATACGAGGTAGTGTGCGGCCGATATTAATGGACCAGCCAGGCAACGTCTGTATTACGTTCATTCATATTTATTTTTGCTTGTGAATTGACAATACAGATTTTTCTAATTTTTTGAAGATTGTATTTGATGTTTCCCAAGCGCGAGTTCGTTTATTCAGAAACTGACCTATTTTAAATTACAGAAATCAAATTTCTCAGTAGGGTAGTTGTAGGAAGACACAGAAAACTTTTGAACTTAATCAACTTTGGGAAATTCATAGTGTTCAACGGAAATTTGAAGTGCGCCGTTGTGTAAACCTATTTTGTTCTGTCGTAGAATAGAAGAAAATAAGCACATTTGGATAAATTTTTGAAGCATTTTTGAAAATAATGATGCTTCATGAAAAGAACCTTCATATATCCATATAACCGTTTCAAACGCGTAAGGCCTCGAGTTCGAACACATCGATTGAGGAATACCAATTTTGAAGGAACTAATCTGAACGGTTTGGGAGCTAGTGTTGACCACACACAGACTGATGTTTTGCAACAAATTGTTCGTTACCATGGACCCACAAAATGTGGCTTCTGAGTATACAACGTATTCAAGGAAGTAATTTACTACATAGAGGAGGAAAACATATCCACTTTTTCGATAACAAGACCCACAACACGACTCATGTCACATTGTTTGTCGCCACTTTCAACTGCAGCATTTCAATACTTCCACTTTAGTACATAAATGCGTGGAATGCGAAGAAGTACAGATGTTGGCTTTGGTGCGGAAGGTATGGCTTTTGTGCTCCGCCCCTTTGAATCTGCCACTGGGGGTTAAGGTTGTAACTTGAGGGGGTAAAACAAATAAACATGGGATTTCTAGGTGAATTTCTATTTTGCTGTTATGACATAGATCCTCGAAATGAATCATCGCACTTTGAAGTACATTAAGATACTAGCTGACCCGGCGAACTCTGTTCCGCCTTAACAGCCGGTCCCATCTTTTTCTCTCGTCGCATTCACTGTGAGAAACTGTACTATCCTTGTTGCACTCGTGATAATAAAGCAATTGCAGATTTGTGTTTTTCTCTCAAACAGAAGAATTAAAAAAAAACGCTCTGATACTAAATAGATAATTAAAAAATCTATTACGTAGCAGAGCGTTTTTTGGGATTGATTTTTGTTTAAGAGAGAAATATAAAGCTGTAATCATAGGGACCGGCTGTTAAAGGCAATAAATAAGCAGATTTTGGAATTTATTAAGTTAAATTGTTTATTAGAAAATACAAATAAAAAAATTAAGTAGATTAATCATTCATTATTGTTCCTGTATTTTGGTGTATAGGTTGTACTCTTCAGTTAAGTACCTTGTGATACACGACATTTTTTGTTTTATTATCAGGCGCAGGTTACAACAGGCATCAATGTCCGCTAACATGCGAAATCACGCGAAAACGTGCCAAAACGTGCGTTCTCACACAGAAACGCAGTCGAACGGGATAAACAGTATCCTATGTCCGTCTCCTGACTCTAAGCTTCCTGCTCACCAATTTTCAGCCAAATCGGTGCAGCCGTTCTTGAGTTATAAATAGTGTAACTAACACGACTTTCTTTTATATATATAGATTACAAAAACTACGTTTGAAGAGTCTAGAAATGTCTCTCTTACCATTAGTCCCAATAGAAACTAATATGTGTGATAATGATATCATTTTTACATTGATTTACCTTGGCCAATTACTAGCTTGCTTGCGATGTCGTATCTCGGAAAGACTATTGCGTTATGTATGTATTTGAAACATTATCGCAAGCAGTTTCAGAATTTCTTATTGATAGTGATTTTTTACTTTCTCGCCTGACTATGTAAGTAATCAAGATAAAGTACGGTAATCGTGTGGTGGAAATCGGCGAATTTTCGACAAAAAGCTCCTATTATCAGGTTGTGGTAGCGGAAAAGTTTAAAAAACTTGCTTTTATATGTAATAAATTACTCTTTTATCACATTGTGTAGTCAGAATCCTTGTTTTGTGGGTCCTTGATACCGAAATATCGATTGAATCGTGTTTGTAATATTACCTATCTTTACAAATATTGCGAGAAAGTGTGTGATATTGTAGCTCTATTAGTTTCAACTTCCCATCTTGCGTACTCTATCAGGTGTACTTGGAAGAATTACTCTCATATGGGACATTTATGTTATCCTGGAACTAAGGTGCTACAGAATTACGATAGTTTTTAGATTTTTAGTTCATTGTTTCGTCCATTTAAATTTTTAATTTTGAAATTTTTAATTTTGGATTTTTTTACACCTCAACATCTCAAGGACTATTTTTCTTCTTCTTCAAAACCCTTCAAAATCAACAGAACATTAAATTATGGTTTCTGATTAATGTGTTTTTGGTTTCAATATGTTTAATTAAAAATGACTGCAATAAATCTGGACTAAAAATTAAAACAGAGAAATATCAATGACAGTCTGAGGATAGTAGAAAATTAGGTTAGCCTTCTACCAATGTGCATCTTCCTGTTGTCTAAATCTGCAAGTGACTCACTCGAGTGAGTTTTATTTTAGTTTTAGGATGCCAAATATTAAAAGCAATAAAAACTCTCCTTTACATGCTAATTTTATTGATTTTAATAGCACTGGCGTCATTTTTTCTCAATCATGCTTCAAAAATGCCATTCAAATGATACCATTCATTTAATTAAACACTATCAAAATGTAGTAATTGTGGGAAGACTATTCTTCACCTCTCTGCTACGAATGTTGAAAGTTTTGTTCACTACATTTCTCATTGCTTCCAGGTTTAGTGTGGCAAAAAGTGTTATTTACACAATGTTGCCCATTAAAATCCCAAACAAATGAATTAATATTATATTTACTCTAAAAAGTTATGAGCGTTTTCATGTAAATTTAAACTGCATATCTCAAAAATTAAATAGATTATTTTCGCTATTAAGGAGTATACTTTAGTAACCCAAAAAATATACTCTAAAAATCCCACGCCCAGTAATGAATAAGAGATTTTCCCTGAAAATTGTATAATGATTGTTTCTAATCAATATGTGTGACAGTCAGAATGTGAAGAATTACCCCTACATTGTGTTTCAAAATATGATTCGATATCCTCTCAATTAGGAATTTCTACCATCATGTTATCTTTCAACCAACCCGCTACTTTTAGATCCTATCTATTATCTTATACCCAATAAAAGCACTGTATTTTCTAGGAAGTGGGGAAGCAGTGTCTAGATGTATGTGTATGTAAGATCTTGTGTATGTAAGGTCAGAATGTGTGGATCATGCCTTTAACTAGAACATTAAATTAGGTGATCATCAAGTGCCTCGTGACGTTGAATTAACATGAACAAGAGAGAGCCTTCATTTTCATGTAACGTGCGGAATTCAGCCGTGTGGCTAATATTTCCTGTCCACCTGCAATTCTAGAACTTTACAAACACGTTCATTTAACCCTTACCTGAATTCTTCTCGTGTATTTTTTTTCCTAATGTATTTGATCTAAATAAAATAAGCTAATACATGAAAAAGTAAAGTGTTTACATGTCTAGGTGCCATTCTGCTCAGAATGAGACACCTAAAAGAAACAGACAGATACCAACATAACTAAATGAATAAAATTACGTCATTTTGAAGCCGTCCACAATATTAACATACTTGATGTTCGTTGAGGCATTACATGATTTTGCAGTTACAGCACCGCATTTCGTGGCGAGTGGTACTTAAAGCTAACGAGGGTTTACTCATTCAGAAACAAAATGAACGGAGAAAGGGTTAATCTTCACATCAAAGTGTCTCTTCCGCGTCTGCCTCGTCTCTCGACAACGTCTCGAGCCTTACAATTAAGATATCCGTGCGTGATGTGCGTTGTCGACGACCTTCTTGGCTGTGAAAACCGCAAGGACGTCGCAAGATGGATGACGAAACGTCTTGTAATTTTCTAGCCCTCGAGGACAGCTGTACACGTCATGACACGGCGAAATATGAATGGAAAGCCTGAATGCTGCGGTAGTAACGGAAGAAAAAAGAAAGAACGGACCGTGAGTCCATGTTCAGATAAATCATACTGGAACCTACGATAAAGGCACTCGTCCACGGTAATGACGGTTTCCAAGCAAAACATGACGTGATATGATGTTCCGCGATTAAAATATGTATGTGATTAACACTCGTAAGATGGTGAGGTATTTCTACGGAAACGACCAATCATATTTGTTGAACACTAGGGGACAGCAGAACCATTCAATATCTTATGTTTCTTGTTTTATACAAGTCAATATAATATTTTAATTAGAAACGTGTATTTGTGTTTTGTTTCTTTTGTACTTTGACACTACAAGACTGTGTCACGTGATTGCAGCTGGTCTTCCTTTGCACATTATTTAACTTGAATGGAGTATAAATGCAAAATTGATCTCCACAACGCTAATCAGTGTGTGACTTTTTACCTCGTAATGGTTTCTATTGTAGCCGTTCCTGTTAGAATACTTTGGTCACATTAAAATGACTGACTGACTAGAATCTTTTAAGTTGGGGAATAACCTATCTGGTGTGCTACCTAATGAATTATATAAAAGAAGAGCGCTCACTAATATTATTCAGTGTTTCTAGATAGTACTCGTATTAATAAGGAAAATTCATAAAAGTTTCACTTTATGTTCCTTTGAATATCATATTGTTTACCTATTAGCTGTATCGAAAAGCGAACATGTTATGTAATAGTAGCTGCAATTGGATAATCCGGTTTAGAAATATTGGATGTTAAATTAACTAATCCAATGTAGAGAAATTAAGTTTCAATCTATTCAATTCACCAGTAAATCCCTTTATACATAAGAAGGAGCAAATATAACACTATTATAATAAATTGGAGAATTAATGAACAATCCTGCTGTTTACTAAGTGAAAGCAACTCGTTTATGCTTTCACTGCTAGTGCCATTTTGTGCAGTTTCCGAAGTTATATTTTCTTGATCATTAGTACGGTAGAATGAGAAATGGGTTTAGAAAGAAATTGTGTACGCGGAATGGAGGTGCACGTGCTGGCAGTTAGGAATAAAGAAATATTGTTTTTATAAAGTTTGCAGACAAGAACAGCCACGAGAAAGGGTACCCCCGGATAACATGGTAAAAAGTTCCCCTAAACCAAACGACATATGAGTGGCTACATTATAATTGTAACATAAAAGTAGGTTTTTGAAAAGTTTCTTAGCCCCCGTCCCACCATCCACACCATTCTAGAGCCAAAAACCTGTTGTTTTTTTTTTCGGCAGCTTAACATTATTTTATCTGACTAAAAATATGACAAATAGGAAGACAATTTATACTATCAAAAAGTGTTTTTTAATATTCTCTCAGGCCCAAATTCAAACACAAAAAAAAATTTTGAAAAAAGATATTGTGATTTAGAACCATGAAACAGGCTCGGAAAAATCTCAAACGTTCCTCTTAAAACACAAATTGTTCTGAATGTTTTTAGATTTTTTCGACAGCTGGGCTCCATTTAAAAGAATAAAAACCATTTTCCTGCCTTTAAATCATCTTGCCTTTAACTATACTTTGAAAACGACTGCAACAGTTCTTTGTTGAGTGCATTTATTTTAGTGTTTATTATACATTTGTGTACATTGTTGTAGCACCCAGTAATATTTGAAATTTAGTTACAAATTATCATTTTTTTAAATATTTCTAATTCTTTGCATATCTAAATCATAAGCGAAGGAAAGATTGTTTTTGCCAGTTTATAAGAAACTATCGACACAAAACCTTGAAACTGTGATACAGGTGTATAGTGAATAACACTTCATGCTTCATCAAAAAGATTTCAGAAGAAAAAAATAAAAGTTTGCAGATTATGACTTACAAAAAAACAGATTATTGCAACACATTCACGAACAACTCGGAACCTCCTAGGCTTCCTAAGTATTTAACACCAGGTTTGCGTGTCTCATGTGGACAGAACATTATTGTCACTTGATTACGCCGTTTCTTATCTTTTTCATTCAACTAAAAAAGTTATTCAGTGATTGAAGCAGTTTGATGACTTTACAGAGTACTATGTTTTTATATTGGTAACTTATTTAGGAAGATAAATCTTTACTCTCTATCTCAATTATCCATGCTGCTGCAGTTGCCTTTACGGACCATTTTCTAAGAGACATGACGAACTAGAGTTAACTAATAAACAGAAAAATATTTTTTGGTGAAGATTTCAAGCACATTGTGCCATGGCAAACGAAGTCCATACCCGGAATTCCGCTTTAAAAACACTAAGATTTTGAGAATGTGTTTCATTTGATAACAAATATATTGCATTGTCAGTGAAGGAAAACAACAGAGTTTAATAATCACAGTTGAACTTAAATTCTTAAAAACATCCAAAGGATTGATCTGTTTCTCATTAGTGTGATTTTTCCTTTCATAAATTATATTTACTCAATATGAATTTTAATCGATTTTTTAAAATGTCGCAAATTATTGAGATTTTGTTGCAACACGCCACTTCTTTTTGTATATACTTGGGATAATTTGAAGATTTATGTCAATAATACAATTCTATAAATATAAGGATACTAAAATCTCTATCTGTCCTCGCAAATTTCGTTTTGTAAGAAAAACTATTTTTTGGAGACGATTTCGCTCTGAAAATTATGTTAGAAAATTTTGAGAATTGCTTAACAGATAAGAAATGGAAAGTTATGCTTTTTATGAAATCATCCTGAGCGACAATGGACGAAAAGAAAAATAAAAGACATGATATTAAAGAGACTAGAAATAGAATGGCGGAGATAAGGAACGGAATGGAGCAGACAAGGATTGGAATGGATTGGAGGAGACAAGGAATGGGATGGACTGGAGAAGATAAGGAACGGAATGAAATGGAGGAGGCAAGGAATGAAATGGAGAAGACAAACCATCGAGTAAGTAAAAAAGAGAGAAAAGCAAAAAAAGAAGAAAAAAAGAGAAAGAAAAGAAAAACTCGTAACAAAGGGCGCCGTATTGTGTATCCATTTGAAACCATTAGGTTTGTGACTGGCCATTGTAGCAGCGGCGGCTCTCTCCTCTCAGCTGTCGCCGTCGCCGCTCCCGTCGCTGCTGCATTCCGCTGGCCCGGGGGCCGGCGGCGGCGGTGGCGGCGGCGGAGGCTGCACAGCCAGCGGAGACGCCCAGTCATTCCGGGCTCGAATCAAAACCGCTACCAGTCTGCGGCGGCGGTGGCGGCGGCGCGCGGTAGCCGGCGCGTGCAGGGTAAACACGCGTCCATCACGCGCCCGACGCCGTCCACGCGTACAAAGGAGCGCGAGCCGCCGCGCGGAGCCCGCCACTTACGCTTCGCCTCGTCTCGCCTGCCTCCGCCCCGCCCCGCCCCGCCCCGCCCCGCCCATCCCCGCGCCGGCCCACTCCGCTCCGCTGCGCCTGGCTGGGAGGCCCGCATCGCGGGCCTTCCTGGCGGACACGACGGGCACGGTAGTCCGCCCTGTTGGAGCTGCTACTGCTGCTGCTGATGAAGTTACCGCTGCTTATGGCAATGATGACAACGATGTTGATGACAGTGATGTTGATGACAGTGATGTTGATGACAATGATGTTGATGACAATGATGCTGCAGACGATGTTGATGACAATGATGTTGATGACTGATGATGACAATGATGCTGAAGACGATGTTGATGACAATGATATTGATGACTGATGATGACAATGGTGCTAATGGCAATGGTGCTCATTATAATGATGCCGATGACAATGATGTTCTTCTGGTGCTGCTCATACTGATCCCTCTGTTGCGGCTGCTGCTGATGCTGATGACATTGATGATTCTACCCAAGAATTCTGGCACATTTGTTAGGTCTTGGTCTTATGCACGACCAGGTGACTCTTGCAGCGCCTCTGACCGGGAGGTCCTAGGTTCGAGTCCTGACGGTGACAGGAGTTTCGACATTAGATTTTTAGCTAGGTTGAATTCAGTCTCTGTCTGGAGAAGAAATTCTAGCGGCCGGCTGCTCCGATCGGTAGTTATCCGTAGTCTCCGAACTTTCCTCCCTCTTCCTTGTCCTAACCTCTCCCCGTACACACACACTTATACTAACATGCACTACACTTCCACATATTCCGGGAGACCGGTCGGAAGCTTAGAGCTTGTCCCGGCTGGGGCGGTGCTCCGCTGGTGGGAGAGTCCTGGTTAGGGGGAAACTCCACTAGCCGACAGTAGGTCGGCGCCGGACCACGTCATTCAACGGGGGAAGATCACCACCATCTCCAGAGAAAAAGACATGTACTACACTTACGGGAATAATGACCAAAGTCGTTGACGCCCCCGGCAACACGAAAAAATCAATCAATCAACCAGGTGACTGATGTTAGAACTTAAATAACGAACCATAAACGTAAGGTACGATTTTACGCTTCATTTCAAAGCGCGGGACTGTAATGTTAAACTTTCTCGCTAATCCGTTAAGAAAGGATGCCATCTAGTAAGCTGCAGTGTAAGATCCTCATGTTGAATGTCTTGTCATTTATAGTGCATAAGGTAAAGATGTCACAGATGTGCTAAAACTCCCGACGGCCGTGTTGCTAAGCCGCTCTAAACAGCACAGTATTTAAAGGTAGTGACCGTTCTATGGAAGAACCTGGGTTCGAATGTCGCTTAATGTTTCTGCATGATCGTGATTTTATCATGTCGTCAGTGTACAAGAAACGTGGCACATCCAAAAAGTCACTTTGCAGGTGAATGGTTTTATTCTGAGCGGAGCCCTTTAGTATGCGTCCAAAGAAACTATTTTACTGAATATAATGGCTGACTTGTAAACTATTTTTGTTATTTTTTTTCTAACAGACATATTATATTTTCTAAACACATTTTTTCACTGAATAAGAAGATGACGATATAAGTTACATGGATAAGAGCCAACATGGATAAGACCCAAGACAACATGGATAAGAACCAAAATTTATTGCTTATTTATCCTTGAAAAGAGATTTTATTACATGCGAGGGTTTTTTTTTAAATTTAAGTAGTATATGACTTAGTGTAGGGATCACAGAATTTTGAAAATGTGCACACAATTCATTTTTCCCCATAGCACGACATACGCAGTTTGAACTGTTTTTTGACGTAAAATAAAAAATAAATAAGTAAGACTTTTCTTGTGCACCGCCGAAGTGTTTGTGCCGTGGTTCATATTTCCTAGTTCTGTGATATACCACTACAAATGCGCGCAGTAATTGAAAGAAAAGGTCTCCAGCCTCGGGCCTTTTCAGAGATTTCTATAGTTTCATTAAATATCTAGGAACTCAGAAAAAATTCGAAAACTATTAAACAGTTTCGAATTTGACTGGAAAAGGCAAATCAATGATTGCGTTATTCCTTTAATTCTCATACTGCGCTTACCGACTTAAATCTCGTATTCAGTGCGTCACAACTGACGACTCTCGTGTTACGTTATGGAAAATCAGCTTTTTACAATTTTTGGTATGTAAAGAACTGTTGTACTGAATATATACTACACTATGTTATTGCAGTATTCGTGAAGATTCTTTTTATTAAAATATTTAATGTTCCAACTTCCACTGTATAATTCACAGTTAATATGGCTGCAGTTAGTTGTATAATGATAGTCATTACGATGCTGCTTCATTGTAGTATAGGTGTTTGAACAGTCACCGACTTTACAGCTGAGATGTCATGAATCATCGACCACGTTCTATGAAATGTTTCGTTGGATTGTGTTTCTTGTGTGGGTACAACCCGTGGGGAGGTGATCGTCAACTGCACATTCCCTCCCATGTTTCCAAATGTCAGAAGAAAATAAAAATACTGTTTCCCCATTTCAGAACTGTATCAGTTACTACGCTAATAAGAAACGAGATCAGAAATATCTTTGATATTTCTTTCAGAAATTGATTCCTAACTAGACACGCGTATTGCTCATAGAAGTCGAACTATGCTTATACTTAACCAACGCCACCTGGGAGACCTAAGTGGCTGTTTGATACAAGGGTTTGGCTGATTACTGCATGCAGCTGCCACGTAACGGTTCAATGTAAAACTTTAACTTATAAAGTGCTGTATGAAACTCGATGTAATGGGTATTAATACACTCGCGTGAAGTTAACGATACTTGCTCGTTCCTACCGGCTTAGATGGCTCAGGGCATCAATTAATGTCGCTACAGGGCGTCTGACTGGGAGATCCTAGGTTTCGAGTCCCGACAGTGGAAAGATTTTGAACACTCTCTACATAGCTACGTCGAATTCAACTGCTGTCTAGAAGAGAATTAGTGTCTAGCTGCTCTAAGCGGTAGTTATCCGTAGTTTCTCCGATCAACAACTGGCGAATACCGGAGCAGTACGCTCATATGAACGCTCATATTTTGAGTGATTTCTTTCATTTTTGCTACTTGCAGGCCACCACTTTCATCCTAGTTCCTTCAACAGCTTTTATCGCCACTCGTATTTTGAGTTGTTGATTCACAAAAAAGGTAAAATTCTTCTCCCTATTTGTAGTAAATAACTTGGTCTAACACGTTGTGTAATCAGAATTCACGTTTTGTAGGTCTCCCTTCACGCTGAAACGTCTGGACGTCTATATTGTAAGCTGAATTTTAATCAAAATTTATATTCTCAGGTCGATCTGGGTGACGTAGTGCTGTCGTGGGTTTGATATGGAAATTTTCCTGGGGGGGGGGGGGTACTTAACGTAAAACTCCGACGACATTTTCAAATTTTTCTTAAAAAGACTCCAATTTTGTCTTTAATTTTTTCTTGGGTAGTCCGCGTATAAAAATGGCTCCACTCCAGGTTCTATGTGCATTGCACTGTTGCGAATTTTCGAAAATTGCAACAATTACAAATAATGTGAGAAAGATAGTGCTGTTCTAACATCACAATTTATATAGGCACCTGAACAATCCCCGTGTATCCAATCCTCCATGAATTAAATATCAACGCTCGTGAATGACTCTACCACATCTACATTTTCGTTTCCAGAAGATTCAGATGCTCTCCGGCAGCTCCGTCCCCGGCCTCTGGCAGTCCCCGCGGTGTCCCCGCGGCGCCCCGTGAGCGCGGGTGGGGGTGGTGGCGGGGGCGGGGCGCTTTGAGGGCGCCGCACGTCGCCCCCCTGCCTGGCGCCGCGCGCCGAGCGTCGGCGCCGCGTCGTGTTCCCGCGCCCAAATATACGACGGCGACGCGCGTGCTGAAGGCGAACACGCATGACAGCGGAATGCTCCCCGGGCGCGGCGCGGCGCGGCGCGGCGCTGCGAGCGGCCAGGTAGAGGGAGCGGCGGGCCGCCGGCGCTGGCGTCAGCGGGGGTGGAAAAGCCCGCTCGAGACGCGGTTGCCTCGCCGGCGACAAGTGGCGTGCGATTAAATGCTAGTAAATTACCGGTAAAAATAAAGAAAATGCACAGTAATGAAAGTTGGATTTTTCTGTCAAGAGACTATAGGTGCCATGTTCAGAACTCTTAAATGTTGTATTTGGCCCCAGAGTAAATTGTTATTTCATTTTATAATGTATTAATCAACAGCTAAACACTTACTGTGTGTCTTTTGATTATAGAACTGTTAAGAGGTAATAATTATAATAAATAGTTGTAGTTACGTTTAAAGTTATTTTAATTTTCGTGTTCCTGTCCAATTCATTGTTATTATGAATCCATACGAGATTCGTTCCGCGTTCATGTCGTTCATAATACCGGAATGGGTTCGATATTCAGCACTGTCGTAGATAAAACACATCATATATCTTAATTTTCCTACATTTTTCCCGGTAATGAGAACATGAAACACTTATTTTGATTTACCCCTAGTACAACATCCGGGTATCTCCACATCTTGTTTTCACATAGACCTGGAGGGTAATTACCTTACCTCGTTGCCCCGTTTCTCAGTGATATGTCGTTAGCATCAAAGTAGTGTAGTGGGGACGAACGTGGGGCCTAATAATCTCGCAGTTCAGCAAGGATACGGTTGAGTTCTTGAGGGTTGGAGTCACAAGTTAGCTAATGGTTCTCAACTCACGGGAAACTGACAAGGGTTTCGTCCTGAGGCCGCAGTGTATTGCATTACTCACAACTTTCCACTCAGCCAACATCCGAGCTTGATTTGCCTTCATTTATTCTATTAATTTATCTATCGTAAAAAAATTGTTAATTTGTATGTGAGTCATGGGAAAGGAGAAGAAGATGTGCACGTATTCTTGAGTTCCATAATTCCTACCAGACGTTCACTCTAAATAGTTGAATTATGAAATCTATTTGCGTCTGGAAACGAACTATAGGTTTGAATTTATAATATTGCTGCCAAAATAACCCACAATACATACTGCAATTAGCAAAGAAGTGTTCACATAATGTATTAGTGTTCGAATAGTGTACTAGTGTCTATATATTATTATTAATATAATAATAATAATAATAATAATAATAATAATAAT
This sequence comes from Teleogryllus occipitalis, assembly GCA_011170035.1. Lineage (NCBI taxonomy): Eukaryota > Metazoa > Arthropoda > Insecta > Orthoptera > Gryllidae > Teleogryllus > Teleogryllus occipitalis. The sequence continues at coordinate 34,130 of BLKR01014809.1, read as the reverse complement.
AATAATAATAATAATAATAATAATAATAATACGTCACTATCAGGCAAAGCAACGGGAAACTTCCTTGATTAATTCCTCCCAAGAAAACAAAATAAGTCACCTAATATCCGTCTTTGGAAGAACAAGACCGAAGACAAAGTTGCACATTATTAAGCAAGGTGGTCCCGTACTGTGCGTTCAACTATTGATATCCATAATCCAGGACACTGAATTTAACCTATTTGTTAGACCTTGGCGATTTTCCTGGCTTGTCAAAGAGGCGATTGCAGGAGAGCATTTCGGATCCAAAGAAGAGATGAAAACACAATGTGCACTGATGACTACAAAAAAAATTACAGAGATATACACGCACTAGGAATTGGTACTTCAGTAACGCTAATAATAAATAATAAACGGTAATATATCCTGATGCATTATTCTACAGCTATTGAGAACTTACTGTTTTCATAAGCAATATTCATGAAATATTTGTCTTTACTTTATCACACTTGTAAGAAAATATAAGTAGTATACAGAAGAGGTATGTCTTAAAAGTAGTGTGTTCAGTTCTTCCTCCAACAGTTTCTTATTGTTATAAACAATAATTCATTGAGAAACACGTCATATTAAATCAACGGTTGTCATTCTAGACTTCCCATCCTAAACCTTCTGAGTTCCAAGTGAGTCAATTTACCATTCGCCACTTCGTCAGCCACATTATTTTGTTGTTCTCAGAATTTTACTGCAGAAGAGTGCTAGTTCACTGCAATTTTATACGCTCATAAATCCAGCATACGACCATCAACCACCGACGTAACTGCCGCGTCTTGCAACCTACAGACGACAGAAGTTTGGCGTTACTCGCCGAAACGAACGTTACTTCTGAGCAAGAGGAGATATACTGTCGGTATTTCGCAAATTATGAGCAAGAATAATGGTCTGTATGCTTCGATGTTAAAACTACTTGAAGATAACTGTTCTCAAGAGAGAAGAAAATGATTAAGAATATGCTGTTTGCAAAATCAGTGAAGGGAAATGTTCGGACGTTGTTTTAGGGTTTGATGTATTGTTCATAAAAGATAATGTTTGTTTCACTGCCTGCGATAACGAGCATTCTCATAATTTGCGTTTTTTGTAATGCTTTAATAGTGATGTATGTAATATTATTCATGCTGTAATATTATGATGTATTGTAAAATTATTCTCATATCTACATAGAGCCCGTAGATTAGCGATGTACATGGCACAAGCGCCCCTCTTTCCTTAGACAATGGATTATTTCTTCACTATCTTGTACTTAAAAATAAATTGCATTTATTATTTATATATTTATTAATTTGCATTATTTTGGATGACTTGGGATCATTAACAAGGAAGAAATGGTATAAAATCTCTTTTCCCCAATTACTCGAAGCATCATTCCAATGAAGATATTAAATTCAGGTGTTGTTGTTGTTGTTGTTGTTGGTTATTTGTTTTTTTTTTTTGCTCCTCAAACAATGTCAACTTCCTGAACCGAAAATCTATTGTCCATTACGTGTTATATTTTTTAAAATTTTAGTATGCTTTCAATTTTTTGTCAGTTTCGGGCCCACGGTTTCGTCATTTTGGACGAGCAGTTTTGTGTGTTAACGCGGGTTATCACGATATGTAGCCCGCATTACCGGACACTGGTCTCGCATATATCCTGGCTGTCTCGTGATCTCAGGTGCATCTGAGGACGTAGCCGTCTGGCAATAATGTGATCGCTCATTGTTTCTGTGGTTACCCTTCTCGCCATGAAATGGTTATTTTTAGTAACACCATCCTAAGTACTTTTGTCACTTGCATTTAGATGAGCTTACCAGCGCACCTTCTGAAGCATTGCTAACCTGACGAGACATTCCAATAGACTTTGCCGTACCCGTGCCGCAAAGACGGCAACAACGGCATAGTAAATAAAACACTGAGACGGCATGAATAAACACTCCTCGCTAATTGAGAATGATCCCAAGAGATTACCTATAAAATTCCATGAATTAGTACCAAAGAGGAATGTAAGCAACTCGAATGAAACTTTGGCCTACTCATTTCAAAATGCCAGATTCAGCACTCATCCTCACCTCGCATGTTAACATCTCATTCGTGAGCCAAAGACTCGCGTTCTGTAGTAGTTCCGTAAATAACTATTTTTCATTGTTTCATTACAATTTGCAGTTATTATGTAGAAGGAAATGAAGTTTGTTAGATGTGTTATAACAGTACGTACGTAATTAGAACAACTTTCCAAACCTCAGAAAATTTACTTTCAATCGGCGAATTTTTGCCCCTTCTGAGAGAATAGAGTGTAGTGTTTAACGTAATATTGTCTTTGTACCTTCTCTATTGTTATTGGCCTGTACGTGTGCAGGCTATTTCTCCCACATACGTCACACGTCGCAAATTAAATGCAAACTGTGAGAGGGGTGTTCCTAGTGTAAGAAATAGATGAAGTTAGTGTTAGGTGTATAGGCGAAAGTTGACGAATCTGGTTCAACACACTAATTTTCAATGCTTACCTCACGTTTATAACTGTAGTAAAGCCACTTATCTGTAGGTTGCTCTTATTTAATCAGTGAATATGATCATTAAGCTTTCAGTAGAATACAATACTACGAAATTTTGTTTGTGAAACAACTTAAAAATTTCTCCAAATTCGTTGCTAGCATTTTGATTATGCTCTTGTAGGGGTATTCATTCTCGTTGAAAAAGACGTTTCATGCGATACCAAATGTAAAGGAAACTTCAGGACCTCGCTCTTTGAATGTATTATTCAAATAAGTTTATAAAGTTTGCTTCATTTTGTTTTCCCCTTAAGTGTGAAGGTATTTATTTATTAATATAGTTATCATTTGAATTATAATATAATTTATCACTTTTATTTTAACCTATTCGAGTCTACGAGTACTGAGCTTTTGCAACGATAAATATAAAACCATTAATTTTAAAAGGTTTTTAAACGACTTCAGAAATTCACTATCTAAGACTGAGGCCGAGACTACTGGAAGGCGAGGAAGAGTACCTACTGCTGCGACCACCTCATTGGTTTTTATGGAGCTTATGGCCCCGTGGAAGAGTTTTATCGCATTTCGCAAATCCAGTCCCGCAACCGGTGGCTGCGTGCAGGCCGGTGGCCAAGCTTTATGACTACCGGAGCCCTGCCTGTTCCCCCCAACTCCTGCCTTTTCTCCTCTTCCTCCCTCGTCTTTTCTTCTCCTTCATCCTTTTTCTCTTCTCTTTCCACTTCGTCCTCTCTTTCTTCCAACCCTTTTTCTTCTCTATTATTATTCTTTCTCCCCTCCCCTCCCTTCCTCTCCCCTTCCTCTTTACTTCCATTCATTCCTTTCTTATTCTTCCTGATCATCATAATCATCACCCCGCGTTTCTGCCTGTCTTCCTGACTCTTTATTGTCTTGTCTTCCTTATTATCATTCATTTTGTATTCCTCCATTCTCCATCGCCCCTCTCTAGTTTCACTATTTCCTCTGGGATCATCTCAAAAAAGGTCCTACACTGTCCTCTTGATCTCCTGGGGTACCGCCTTTCAACTCTTTATTCTGGGGCGATGCCCTGCTGGGTGGTGATACATGCACAGGGAAATCCCTCGCCAGTCGACATGTAGGACGGCGCCAAATATTACCATCTACTGGGAGAGGAACACCGCCACTTTCCGGAATAAAGTTTTCATTTCACTAACGGGACTTATATTGACCATAGCAGCTTACGTGTCTGAATCAATCAACCAATGGATCAGCAATTAATCAAACGCCTTCATATTTTCCTCGGTCATGTTTCCTTTTCTTTATCCTACTGCACTCTTCCTCTTTCTTCTCGTCGTACTCCCCACTTTCTTTCTTATCTTTGTCCTAGCCCCCTTCCTCCATTTCATCCACCATCAATCTTCACCGTTCTCCTCGTGATCCTACTCTTCTCTTCCTTCACATCCTCTTCGCCCTTCTCTTCCTCCTCCTCCTCCTCCTCCTCCACCACACTTTCCCTGTTTCTCCTCCTGCCGCTGTCCAATTGCCCGTCTCACTGCCCGCCGTCAGCAGTCGGGCTTCGTGTAAATATAGAAGTCGCTTTTCTCGATATTTTGTCTGGCTCCCCGGGACATTTTCACTGGCCGTCGGTGCCCCGCGACCCCTAGAGCGCACCGAAAATATATTTCTCGCCGCGTCTAACCATAACACATTCCGCACTGTATATAAAAAGCATATAAATTTTCCCGCCGCGGAACGAGCCCGGGGTCATTATACATCCCCCCCTGCCGCTACGCACCTTCATAGAGGCCTCGAAACAAAACACGACGGCGGCCCGTGATGGCCCAAGTGGATCATGAATTCGGGAAAGAAAGGGAAAGGTGTTTTATGCTCCTACTTTTTTTCTCGTCGGCTCAACACTCATATTTCATTTGTCGTGCAGGGGTCTTGTAGAAAGAGTCTCGTGGCTTCAGTCATCATTCCAGTTCGCTAAAGAAAAATACAAAATCGTCTCGTTCGGAACAAGGTAATTGTCAAGTAATTCGTAACACTTTATTTCTCATCAATTTAAATTAAGATCTCTGCGCGTTGGCATTTGATGGTTTAGCAGAGCGCGCAGCTGTATTATTTCAGCATTAGGGTACAATGGGCGCGGGGAGGGCTCTTTGCGGGGAAAGCCAACAATGTAAATGATTTTCTGGAACGCAGCCGACGCCGCGGGAAGGCGCGCGTTGAAAGCTCCCCCGTTAAAGGAATGATTGAATACTTGTGAAGAAATAATTCCATGCAGCTATTTACCTTAGCGTCTGCCGGGAACCACGCCGCCACAGCCTGATTATGATGTAGCGCCGTCGGAGATCAGTCACTGTCCAGCGGTCTCCATCGCCGCCGCCGCTGCCTCCAGCATCCGGGTCCGGCAACGTGCCGCCCGCGACACGCGCTGCCTCCACCCCCGCTTCCCTCCCCCCGCCCCGCCCCTTGCCGCCCCTTGCCCCTCCGTGCACTCAGCGACCTCCTTGGACTCCGCCTGCCTCCCGTCCGCGTCTACGTCCCAACTCCACCTGATACCCCATCTGCGTGCTCCGCTTTCCTCTCTTTACGTTCAGCCAATGTATCCCCTTCTGAAATATCTTCTCTCTGTTCACTTCTGTTTTACTCCTGCTATTTGCCCCCGTTCTACCACCCCCTTGCCTATGACTGAACTCCGCCCCAAACTCCGACTCGTAAATTTTCGACACCCCTCAACACTTGTCTTCTCCCAACCCGCCTGCGCCTGTTCCCCATTTCGCGTACGCCATATTTATTCCCGCGTTCGCTTTCTTATACGTTTTGCCTCCTCGTTGTTATCCCCACGCACATTTCTGCAGCTCCTCACCTGCGACTGCACCCCATCGCCTCCTCAAATTCATCCACTGCCTCCCGTCTACGTTTGTGTCCTCGTCGCTCCTGAAAACCCACTTGCCAGCGCATTGTTCGCGTGCACTCTGCATTGTTCTCGTCTACTTGCACTGTATTTCTCCCCTCCATTTCCTTCTCTGTGTTCATTCCGTTTATGTCCCCACATAGGCTCCACCATGCTCCGTTGCTTACGAGTCGACAATGCTCCCTTTCTGGTTCCAAGCAATGTCACCTATCCCAACCTATCTATTTCATCCTTTCCTCCGCCCTCGCCCTGCCTACCAACTTGCCTCCCTCAGACTGACCCCTGACCGACCTTTTTCCATGTCATATACTGACCTTTCTCGATTCTTTTTGCCGATTACACTCCTTCCCACTTGACTCCGCCTAACCGCACCGGCCTCTACCACACAACGTTAGCCCCCAAAATTTAATGTCCGATCCATATCCTCTCCTCTTTGACTCCTCCATTTCGTACTTATACACCCGCCTTCTTTCTATTCCTCCCCGCCTTCCCTCGCATAAAAACGTACTCCTTTCTTCTTCAGCACAGTCATCTGCTCCCGCTATTTTCGTCACCGCCTCCACCCCAGTTCCACCAGCTAACTTTTCTGCCTCCACGAGTTCACTCCTTCTCCTCGTTTCAATACGCCACTATCTCCAGCTCTCTTGTCCTCTTCCTCAATCCTTCCCACACGTGCTCTTCTGTCCTTCTTGCAATGCCGATTATCTGCACTAGTTATCTCTTTTACTCTTCCATCTCATCCCCTCTCCTTTTCATTTCTCTACCTTTACCATACTCCCATCTCCGCCCCTAATTCCAAGAGGATCCACGTGCGGCGACCTGGCCAATTATACCCTTGAGTTCCGTGTTGAGCTTTTCACACCTTTCACCGTGTTTGCAAACTATGGCTTGGTGTGTTATTACTGTAATGGTTAGCATCATCTGATGTCTGCGAGAAGAAATGCTTCCAAAGCGTTATTAGAGTTCTTCTTCCTCGCGATTAGCGCTATTAAGAATCCTCACGCCCAGATCCTTTAGATATATTACCTTCAGGAAACCTCGGCAATCAAAGGGTAGCAATATAGCGGTTTGCAGCCGCCTTATAATATTAAAACTAATAATAAAATATTCCGAGCTGAATAGCCGAGGGGTCGGACCGCCTTCCAACTCAATACTTCTGTCTGTCCATGCTAGAATAACTGGAAACAATGAAGCTGTCCAAACAGCAATGCTGGACGCGAGGGAGCCAATGATAAGAATTCTTAGGGTGTCTAGACATGATATGATGCATTTCATAAAACTATATATTCTCATCGTAAGTCAGTGGCACAACTCGAATTTTAAACTCTCCAAGATCAAGAGCCCCATAAACCATTGGGTTTCATTTCGTGGTTCTCAGCGTGAGGTTATTAACTCTGCCACATCTTCGGAACGGTCACTAACACTTCTTGAAAAATATTTCCGTGATGACGCACCATCTATTCGATTCACGCCAAAACTTCGATAAATGCTGAAATTTTGTAGTATCTTTGAACATTGCGGTGAGGTAAGAGATAGCCACCTTACCGCCTAACAGAGAAACTTGATGATAAATTCTCTCTTTGTAAACGTTTTAGCTTCCTAGGAGAAAAATGAATATATATTCTAATCTAATCGAGGAGGAGTACGTAAATTAACACATGTATTTTATTTATCAAATTTTAATAGTGTTCACCTGCCACTTTTCTCCCACGTCTTTTATTTTCCCACTAGTTATACATGATTAAACGTTGATGTTATTTAAGCATTTTATTTCGAATTTTAAAAATATTTTATCTCCCCGTGACGTTAGTTTTTGGAAGTTTATGTTAAAATAGCTTCGTTTTTTAGCCGTGGCAATAAGCAAAACATTTCCTGTCCTGGAAGCCCATCCCTTGGGGACAAAGGCCACACCTTTTTTAAGAACTAATGCAAGATTCGTTTTGTTGCTCCGAGTTCAGAATTATTCTTCACATCCACAGATACTAAAATAAGATTTTAAGTGTTTATGGCAGGCCTAACTACAAGAGAACGCCGGAGTTTGCAAGGAAGCGATTACGCATTGTGGCGAATTGTTTTGTCAACATCCGATAAGCAAAAAGAGATCAAACTCTATCACTCCCAATTAAGAACTTTCCTTACAATAAAAGTTCTAAATGATGAAACAGGAACTCCGTATCTAAACAAAGAAAGAGGGGAAAAAACTAAGCGGTAAGATAATTTGATAGGGCACCAATTACCGCAGATGTTGAACTCGTGAATTTTATGCTTTGTCATTTTGATTGGTCAGTGATTCCGGGCGTGTGAACTGGTAAGGTTACTAGTCCCGTAAGTGTAGTGCATGTTTTCTTCGGGGGGGGTGATATTCCCCCGCTGGGTGATGAGATCTGGTGCCAATCTACCTGTCAGGTGGCGGAAATTTCCCCCAACCAGGTAACTTGCACGAGCGAGGCACCGCTCAGCCGGGACAAGCTTTAAGCTTTTGACCGGTCTCTCGGCATGTGTGGTAGTATAGTGCATGTGTCTGTGTGTGTGTACATGAGGGGTGATGATAGTTCAAATAAGGGGAAGAATGGGTCGCGCGCGTCTGTAGCCTGTTCGTTAGGGTACTGCTCCGGCATTCGTTTTATATTAATCGCAGAAACCACGGAAAACTACCGATCAGAGCAGCCTACAGCTACCATTCTCCTCAAGGCAGAAACTGAATTCGACCTAGCTAGTATGGAAAATCCTAGTAGCACAGACTTCGTCAGAGTTTGTTGCATTGAAAGACAGACAGTGTGAAAAAACCTGCCACCGTCAGAACTCTAAGCTTAGGACCTCCCGGTCACATGGCACTTCTGTGCCATGAGTCGATGGCCTGAGCCACCTCGTCCGATGTGCTTTTTTATCATCATCATCATCATCATCATTATTTCTGGGTGAAAGATAAATTAAGTAAAGAATGTAGCCGAAAAAGGAGGTGAAAAGTGTCCCCAAACCAAATTGATAGACGCGATACTCATCTGAAAGAGAAGAAAAAATGTAATAGATTACCAAAAGAATCAGTCTCCTAGGGCAATCTGTAGCAGAGATACAATGAGAAACGTGTTTTTCACGTTTTTTCAGCTTCTATTGCATGTATCGCACTGAAAAGAATTGGTGAGGGGAGGAAAAATTGTTGAATTTGTATGTATATTTGTCAACGAATTTTGTCGCCAAATTCAAATATAAAAAATCTAAGTTTTGGAATGGATTTTCATCATGATAACGTTGAAGTACTGTCTCAGTTTCTCCCCTAGAATGTGACTCATAACATTCTATAATATATATTGTTTTCAGATTTCAAACAATGTAGACGAGAGAGAAAAAATTGAAAGCATTTTTATCCGTTTAACTCGCGCCAAAATGTGATTGGACTTTTTTCGCCAATGTTTCAACAATATATATTTAAACTATTGACTATTCTCACGTTCTAAGGGGCATTGTCATCGTTGAATTAGTTATTGATATTCTCTCTTTCAAGCATCACTTTACTTAAGGGAAATATAGTATTCCATATCTCCCGACTATTCCATAATTTCTGAAGTTCTCCTTTATTATTAGTATTGACGAAGTGCGTATTTAATCTGGGCGCGTTAAGTACTAAAGGCATCAGTTTCGTTTCTGTGATGCGTGTTACATCCTGGAAGGGGGCGGTGTTCCTCCACAGCTGAAAATACATTGCTTGTGGTGTTTTCCATCCTCCAGTTATACCTCAACGCCCCTACTGGCAAAAATTCCTGTATTTCTGACTGGTCGTTCAGTGCAGTGTGTTCAGTTAGTGTTCAGTTCAGTGCATATTGTGTGATGAAACAGAGAGGAAGAGTAAAAGATAAGGAAAGAAAGATTACACGCAGTCCGTGGCCCGTGTGTTGGGGTCCTGCTCGGGCATTCTCCTGGTATTGATCGCAGAACCACGGAAACCTACCGATGAGAGCACCCGATCGCCAGGATTCTTTAGACGGGGGTGCCAGAAGAATCTACAGAACCTGAAGAACAGACAAATCTACCATCTTTGGACACGGACTCTAGAACCATTCGTGCAACGACGCTACCTTGGCAATGGTGTTGTTGCTGAACTATCGCAGCATAAAATAAGAGGAATAATCGTGCTTCCAAAATACTAAATTCTAATTGTTTCACGGCTTGTGGATAACCAAATAATTCGTATCGTTGCCTCCATAATGTCAATTATTTCTCAGGATTGAAAGATATCACTGTCGCAAAATATTTTGTTGTTACCTCGAAATAATAAATTCGTGATCCTGACGCTTTTATTCGCTGACGTTTTCAAATTCAGTTTTATATTACGGGAATGCCATCAATGTTGAGAAATACGCTTTGCTAATCTGTCTTTGCGCGAGAAGCTCCGCGTGCAGATTATAAAGGAATAATGGGTAATTATGTTTTTTATTTAAATCATCACTTCTCAACCTCAAAAAGAGTGAACAGAAGATTAAATAAAATATTTGGATCCGTTTCTGTGACAATCATAGAAAATAGACAATTGCATTCAGAATTTTGCGAAAACTACACATTTCAAGCGGAAATTACGTGAAAAACTGTGCACAAAATTATTTGCACAATTAATATGAACAGAGTGTTGTAATAAAAACGTTCTTAATGAAGTAGGTATTTTTTTTTGAATTTCCGAAAGGAAAAAAATACTCCAAATTAAAATCGCTTAAATTTTCTGAATATATTTCATTTCAACTTATCATTGTATTCCCTTCAGATACGTATTAAAATTTATAAAGCAATTTGGGGTCCCATTAACAGAGATATGGTAGATTATCATTATAATACGTATGGAGGGGACCCTAATGATTAATCATGCCAATTTTTACATTCGGCCCTATAGATATGGGTGATGTGTTCTTACTTCATTCATTTCTAGGGCGAGAAGAACCCACTACTTTTCTAACAACGTGCTAAGCGCTGATGAGTAGAATGGTTTCCGTACAATATTAGATTTTTCTAAACTTTTAATGATAAACAGGAGAGTCACGTACAATTCCAAGGCACATACGAGTTTTGTTACATCAACTCGAGTAATTCTGCATGCGATGCGAAAAAGGAAGATGAATTGCTATAAGACCACGAGCGTTCCTTGCAACTTTGTCATTTTAAAGAATATCTGAATTAATAATTCAGAAACAAGTAAATTACTATTAATTTTATAATACATATTTCCATTGCCAACATGGTGATCGATAACACAGACACACAAAAAAAATGGTCAGACTCAAAGATTTGACACATGTTTCTCCATGTATTTTGATGTTCTGAATCCGAATCTGAAACGAGACATGCGCCATGACCCTCCATTTTTTTAATCAGCAAAAAAACAACATTGTGACATTGTATTTTTTTGGTTTTCCGGTGGTGTTGCCAGACGCAAAGACTTGACAAAGGTTTCTCTAAGAATTTCCACGCGTTGAATCCGATTGCAGAAGCTAGAATTGCGCCAACACCCTCAACTTTTTTTAAATCGCGAAAAAAACACTGCAAAATTGTAGATTGTAAATTTCACGATGATATTTTTATTTTTTAAAAAAATGGAGGTGGTGGCGCAATTATGGCTTCAGTTTCAGGTTCAGTGCGTCGACATACATAGAGAAACATGTGTCAAGTCTTTGGATATCAAAACAATCCCCCAAAACAAAAACAAAAAATGAAATAAAAGTCAATTGAAGGATTGTTTTTTGCGATTTAAAAAAATTGGAAGATGGCGCAATTGTGACTTAAGATTCGAAGTCATCGCGTTGACTTACATAGGGAAACATGTTTTAAGTCTTTCGGTCTGACAACAATCCCGGAAAACAAAAAAACAAAAAAGATCACGGTGTTTTTTCGCGATTTAAAAACTTGGAGGGTGGTGGTGCAATCCTGGGCTTTGGATTCGGATTCAGCGCGTCTATTTGGTCTTTTCTAAACCAATTGAACAGAACCACTGGTCCCATAATCTATTTCTGCAGATGTACCATTGATTTAAATGATTCTACAATTGATTCCGTATTGGTCATTGAGAAGATTAGCGGACCATAATCTACATTTTAAGCACCCCTGGCGTTTCTAACATGCTAAAAACCAGAAACATTGCTCTGATCGGGAGGTAACTTGACGAGCGCGTGCAACTCGCCAGCCGAGCCGAGTTCGACAATCCACCCTCGCCCACGGCCAAGCGAAGGATCTCCTGGATGCAAAACACGGCGTTTAGCACTCCGCGGTCTGCGGTCCGTCCGCGGACTTCTACACTCAGGAACATCTTATCTGCCCGCAGAAACGTTTCTAAGGAGGAGAGCTGCCAACACGTCGGGGCGGTCGCCCGCGCGAACTGTCGGCGAGGACAGCGCGAGGCGGGGACGGGCGGAGTGCAAGCGGAGCGGGGAGAAGAAGGGGGAAGAAGGGGGGCGCTGGAAGACGAGGAGAGGCGGCGGATGTGCAACCGGCAGAAAAGTGTGAATCTCCGAGTGGTTGTTTTGCAACTAATGCATAATTGATGGCAGCTGGCGCACGTATGCAAAGCAACCGCCCGTTGCCCCCAGACGCCCCCGTCGCCTTGGCTGGCTCTACCGCCACTATCGTTCCCGTCGTCCCAACGCCTTCTCCTGCCCTCCCACTTAACTTCCCTTCGTCCCGATTGCCCCAAGACCCTCCCTCCCCAGGACCCTACCTACTCATCTTACTATTTCTTCCCTTCGTTTATTCCTACCTTCCTGACTTCTTTACTCCCCGCCATCATATCTCGTCACATCTTACCTTCACAAAAATGTGTCTGCCTACATCCCTATATCCGCCTCCATACTTACATAACTACGTAGGTCATTCAATTATTAAAGAGACAAATTTGTCTGGAGAAAAACAGTGGGTAGGACAAGTTTGGTAATTTTAGGGATTTAAGTTGCAATAATTGGAATTATCCCTGGCCATCTGGAGGATCAGCATTGTTGTGTATATAACCTCTAAATTAAGCTGAACGATGTCGAGTCCACTTGAAAATTTCACGTTGGTTGAACAACGTTCTGTGATTCGTTTTGAACGTGCTGAAGGTGAAAAACCAGCTACTTTATACTCTAGAGTGACTAATGTGTATGGTGAAAGTTGTAAGAACCGCACCTTCCACTAGTAATGTTTACATTTAGTTGTCTCATCAATATTTCTCTATAACTATATAATTCTTTGATATTTTTCTTCTAATGAAGTTTCCGTAATATATCGGTAACTAGTGGCAAATGGCAACTAGGTTTTACATCCTTCTAGGAATGGCTAGACACAGGATTCGAATTTTAAGTACGACAGTGTCATCCCTCTCCCACATTAATCCCGTAGAAGTTCCGTTGGTGGGGATGGGGAAAGGGCAAACTAGTTGTAAGGACATACTTGGGATGCTCTTGCCCTCGCGAAAAGAACACACACGTCAGATAGAAGCTCCTGTCCTGTGTTTTTTCAATAGGATGTCTATCATTAATGTCTAAATTGTCTACTTCGGGGTCGTTTGAAATCTATCTCATAATTTTTCTTTACAGAAAGCTCCTCAAACATTTTTCTAATTTTGGCTTCAAATTTCTATATTTTTCTCCAATAACACGAAGAGCACTCATAATACGGTGTATGTCCGATTTTCATTAAAACATCTAAATTAGTGAAAATTTTAAACGTGACACTGAATGATAGCGAGGTCGTAAATATGAAACACTATGAGCTTTTAGCTCTTGAAGTACCTTAACATCGTACACAGAAAAGTTATCAGAGGCCGTGATGAAGCAGTGTTATCCTAAATGAGCAAATCGAACTCAGAATCAGTCAGTGCATCTGTATAGTCGGTCAGTGAAGTTAAAGAGTGTTGGGTCATTATATTGTACAAAACGTTGAAATAAAACGTAATAAATTATAAAACTTAACATTCTGGTGTCATGATTGCCTTACCTTCTTTGGTCCTGAAGCAACATGTGTATTTCTTGTCGTATCTGCCGCCTGCAATAGCTACCGGAGTTTGACAGTCAGTTGCAACTCTGCGTTCCTGTGACACACGTAATGCTAACCGGAGAGGAATTTCTTGAGATAAAAGAAGATGCAATTCTTGTGTCGTAGAAATCTGCCGCCTGGAACAGCTACCGAAGTAGACAGCGCCTTGCAACTCTGCGTCCCTGTGACACACGTAAAGCTAACCCGAGAGGAATTTCTTGAGAGAAAAAAAGAAAAGATGCAGTTCGCTTAAAAGAAGATGCAGTTCGCTTGGAGCGAGTTCTGGGTGAGTGGAGTTCGCTGGGTGAGTGCAGTTCGCTTGGAGCGAGTTCTGGGTGGTAGAGTCGATGGCCAAACAGCTCGCAGGGGAACTGCTCCAGAACATTTGTTGTAAGCGGGGCTATGTGTCAGTGAATAGACGCTCACGTATCACGTGATTTTCTCCCCCATACGTCACAAACAGGTTCTTTACTGTTTTTGACTAAATATATATCTAATATCATTATCAAACTCTGTCGCTGGAAAACCTGAGTGAGCGCCTCACACAGAGAGGTGGCACGCGACGCCGCGAGAGGAAAGTGAGCGGCGGGGGCGGGGGCGTGGCGGCGGCGGCGGGGGCGGCTGTGGGGGCGGCTGTGGGGGCGGGGGCGGAGGCGGCGGCGGCGGCGGGGGTGGGGGCGGCGGCGGGGGCGGCGGCGGGGGCGGGGGCGGGGGCGGCGTCGTCACCCGCTGGCGACACCCGTTTAAGGCGCGCGCGGCAGCCGTGCTCCGTGTACCCTTCCTCACCGCCTCCAGAACCCCACCGGGAGCGGTAGCATAGTGCATCAACTGATGTCATTGCAGCGCCTCTGACCGGGAGGTCCTAGGTTCCAGTTCTGACGGCGGCACTAGCTTTTCAGCTGGGTCGAATTCAGTCGCTGTCTGGAGGAGGATTCTAACGACCGGCTGTTCTGATCGGTAGTTTTCCGTGGTTTCTCCGATCAACACCAGGCGAAAGCTGGAGCAGTACCCTAACAAATGAGCCACTGATCGCCCGCGATCTCTCTTTTCTCTTTCTTGTCGTATTCTCTCCCCTTCACACACACACACACACACACACACTAACATGCACTACACTACCACATATTCCAAGAGACCGGTCGGAATCTTACAGCTTCTCCCGGCTGGGGCGGTGGTGGGAGAGTCCTGGTTATGTCGGCGCCGGATCTCGCCATCAGCGATATCCAGAGGAAAACATGCACTACATTTACGGGACTAATGACCAACTCTGTTGACGCGCCCGGAATCACTAACCAACCAACCAACCAATCAATCAGTCCAGAACCCCTCGTTTCCCTCAGACAGCTTTTCGGACGTAGAAGAAGAAATTTGATGAATCTACGTAAAAATATTAATTTTCATACAACACGATTTTGTGAAAAATTGAAGAATTATTATCTTATTGTTTTCATGGTTTTTCAAGGCATCAAACCGAACCAGTAGCCCTAACCCCTGAAAACTATTGAAGACCATGCCAATTTCTGGCGAGTCTTTCTGCGGGTTCCGAGTTCCTCAGTGTATTCTTTTAGGAGGAATCTATCAGTATTCCTGCTTTGCATTCTTACATTAATTCTGGGTTCGAATTGCACATTTACAGTGACTCGGCTTTACGGCTTTAAGTGTATTAATGATTCTTTCTTTGCGAATGTATATCACTTATTTTCCCAACCTTCTTTACTTACTAATGTTTGGAAATTAAGTAGACCTGACTTGCGCGACTATCAAGTTAGGATTTGCGCTCGCAACCCTTTCTACTTCAAATGACCCCTTCCAATACCATTAACACCTTTACTGCCACCCTAAAATATAAACCTGCATAAAGAACTTCATGAAACGTCTCAACCACACATTTTGAATATATGTAATACTAAACGTACGGGAACGTTATGCGTTTTCTGGTTTTCAACTTCGAAAATCTGGCGCTACGCACAGTAGTGAAGTGATATGATTTCATCTCAGGTCAGTATCATTAATTACGTGCAAAACAACTATATTTCTTCACACAATTTCGACAGACTCTATTCTATAAACCCCTGAGGTTTTTTGTTAATTTTTGTGTCAAAACCTGGAATGAAGTTGTACCAACAAGCCTTACCATTATAATGAAAGTTCTCGTTTCAAATACAGCACTATCATCTTTCGAAATTTCTATTAACTAAAATCCCTTAAATAAACTTTTTTTCAATCATTTTATTATTTTGAATGGTATTACATGGTTCAGTTGTACAATACAAACTTTTTCACATGTTTTTGATGCTTATGATCTATTTTAAAAAAACTAAACTATTATTACTTTACAGCTATTACTTAGGGAGAGGAAACCCACTGGGCACCTCACAAAGGATCATCTAAATCTGCAAATTGGATGTAAAAAACGTGTTTGGGAAATCTATTTTTTATTCTGGTGGGGTTTATGGGTGCTTTGCCTAGATTGTATTGGAATATTTGTGTAATTGTTGACATATTATTGTAAAAATTATGGGATAACTTTGTGATGTGGTGTATGATAGGTTTTATTTGAATTTCTTTATGAAGTTGTTTGTTTGAAATGAACCAGAGTGCTTTGGTTATCGTTCGTAGGAATTTGTTCTGTATGACCTGTATTTGATGTGTGTTAGTTTTTGCTGCTAAATAAACTTAAGGCCTCTATTGATATTTAGAAGTATGAAAGTGGAAAGTGGTATCACGAAAAGCGGAAAATTTTGCAATGCGCCGCGTCGCCCTTGTCGCAGCGCCAGGCCGTCGGCGTCGTCGCCGCCCCTGCAGCCGCGCGCCGTGTCGGCCCGTGATGGATGTCGGCCGCAGGCGCCAGCGCCCGCTCGCATTACCATTTCTAATTCTCTTGGTGGCGGGCGGACGGCGGCGACGGCGACGATGGCGGCGATGTTGCGGGTGATGGAGGGGGAGGTGGCGGTGAAGGGGGGGGAGGTGGCGCTCATCAAGGGTCCCGCGGTCCGGCCTGCAACCGCCGCCGCCGACACTACCTCTTCGGTCGGTGGGAAAGTTCTTGAAAGACGGCCTACCTCGAGACCTGGAGTTCCCAAGTCTCCACGATATTAATAATAATAATAATAATAATAATAATAATAATAATAATAATAATAATAATAATAATAACAGTAATAATAACAATAATAATAATTACCATAATAATAACAGTAATAATAATAATTACCATAGTAATAATATTAATAATAATAAGAAGAAAAAGAAGAAGACGAAGCAGCAGAAGACGAAGAAGGAGAAGAAGACGAAGAAGAAGAAGAAGACGAAGAAGGAGAAGAAGACGAAGAAGAATAAGATGAAGAAGAAGACGAATAAGACGAAGAAGGAGAAGAAGAAGAAGAAGATGAAGAAGATGAAGAAGAAGACGAACAAGAAGAAGACGAACAAGAAGAAGAAGAAGGTAAATTGAATGTCATCTCATTACGGTACGAATTGGCAACCGTAGGAAACCGCAGAAAAAGTGTTAGATTGGAATCTGTGCTAAAAGTATGGCTTGAAGTCATCTGAGCATTTGTGGAAACAGGAACTCGACAATCTTGGCAAAAATTCTAAAACAAAAAATAATCTGGATTTCAAGATTTTGAAAGGCCTTTGTGTGCATACTAACATGCCCGATCTTTCCGCTCTGGAGCAAATGCTGTTATGGAGAGTGAACGAGAATAGTGCTGAAGTAGTATAGGTCAGTATACTTCAGTGCTTCAGTAGTATATGCTTCAGCAGTGTATATCTGAATAAGGCCGCAACATGATGGCCGAAACGTCAGCTCGATCGACTGAGACGCGGCTCTTCCCGGACAGCCAAGTATCTGCTTTTCATAATGTTTTAATTTGTGGGCTTGAGTGATCTGAGAGTTGTGGAATTAAGCTTCACATTTCTAATTATTTTACTTTATTAAATTATTTCAACAGGTAAAATTTCTCTGTTTGTTTGGAATGTGAGTATAAAAATGTGATAATAAATATACCATACACTCAGTTTCAAATATACTAAATCAATTTCAAAATATATCAAATCAATATATTTCTTTCAACATATAAAATAATGGGGAATCCAACTTTTTCCTCACCGCTGCAACCCTTTATACATGGGCAATCAACTTTAGCGTTAATCGAACGCACATATCCCAAGCACAAGCAGAGAATTCACCTGTTTGTCAACCCAGATGTCATTGCCCTCGTGGCCGCGTAGTTTCTGTGTTATCCGAGGTATTCAGAGCTAGTCAAATCAGTACGCGCGCCGAAAATCGAAGAATATGGGAGTGATATAAAAAATTATCATCAGGTCAATGAAACATTCATTTTAGGGTTTTAAGTAAATTTGGAGTATAGGCCCAAAAATTACGGAACGATGCGAAAATAAAAATGTTTGACCAATTAAAAGTTGTGAAACATTCTAACTTAACATAGATAAGAATCTACTATAGACCCTAGCCGAATCCGAAAAAAAAGTTGAGAATTCACCTGTTCGTCCACCCAGTGACGTCATTACCGTCATTGCTGGCGTGGCTTCGAAGTTGCCCGCTCAGCCGGGACATTGAGAGCTCGACGAAGCGGTACGTGGGACGCCGATGGGAGGTGTGTATGGGGCACGCCCGTCATTTGTGGGCCACGCACGCTTTTAACACGGCGACCGACTTGGCGGCGGTGCTCGACTATTTTTCTCGATCCGTTAGCTGCACGACGAGCATCTGTATCGACATACATCTCACTTCCCCAACTGTTTACGTAATTTCATTACCTAGGCGTGTGCTGTTTGGCGTGGGTTGAGAATGCTGTAGGAGAGGGCCGAAAGCAGAACTACAAGCTTCGGGACTGCAAGCTTCTTTTAAGAAAGTGTTCGTGCCATTGGCCTTGATACGTGATACGAAATGTAAACTAAAGGATAAACATCAATATACATTCATATTAAGGATGTTTAAAGATGTATAAACAAAATTTGAAGTAAATAATATATTCGTTCACACCACCATTATCCACAGGCCAAATCTATTTCAAGGAGGGCTTCCTTCATCTTCAGACTGTGTTGTAAAATAAAAATAAATAGCCACATCAAAACATCTCAGAAAAAATTAAAAATAGATTTTCACGAATGTGTATTTACACTAGGGAACAAAAATATTTTTTTCATGCCTCCAAAATGAATGTGATTTCAAAGGAAACGATCACGCTGATTTCGAAAATCATTATTAAAAGTTTCTATCACGCAAGGTTAAAAAATATAAACATGTTTAGTATTTGAAATAAACAAAATCTTGTACTAATTTCCACATTGTCACTCCGATTATATTACTACAAAATTTCATGAGCATGCTTCATATGTGGTAAAAATTTAAAATAGAATACGCATATTCATGAAATAATATAACATTAAAGTGGTTCGTTCGTATTTTTCACAACATTGGTAGAGCGAATAATAATCAGTTTTCCACGTAACCACAACCTATGGTTCATTGTACAGGTGACACAACATTGGTGATCAGTCCATGGTGTGTCCAGATCACAAATACGGCAGCCAAGGTCTTATTTGTGAAAGCCAGTATCCTTTAGAGAATACAGAACTTTTGTAATTTCATATATTTGTTTTCCTTTGAAGTTTGGGTGTAAATCTTCCACAAACACAACAGTTTCCGTGTTGATTCTCACACTTTCGGTGTTGAAATGATAATTTGCATTTTATCGAACCGATTCAATTCTACAGATCATGTGGCAAAATTCACTTTATAATAACCACAGAACTATAATGTATTGATGTATTTGAGGCATACGAAAACCAAACACGAACACAGGGGCCCTGCAAATACAGTTCCGCCTGACACCAACTGACCCGAAATACCAACCAACAGTTGGATACTTGTATAATTGCCATAAGGTAAGCGGGTAAAATGATTCCTTTCGATAACTGATGCGCAGTAGGAAATATATGGGTGCACGTGACTTGTATTCAAAACATTCACTGAGACCACCAATACCTACACGTAATTGAGCGCGACTACCAGGCGCGACAATAAAGGCGGCAATCAGAAGGTAAAAATAAATAAATAAATAAATAAATAAATAAATAAATAAATAAATAAATAAATAAATAAATAAATAAATAAATAAATAAATAAATAAATAAATAAAAACGACAACACAAAAGCCTATTTTGTTGAAATTTCATAAAAGAGGCATAGATGAACAGAAAAAATATTTTATTTTTAAATAGATTTTTTGCGTATTGATTCTTCATATCTTACAAGTGCAATTGATTTGCATTAATAGTAAAATACGGTATGACATGGTATTTTTAAAAACTATGACGTGATATGACTTTTTATTGTGATATTTGTAACCCGAGCCTAGGTTTCTTTAAATTCTCTTCATACAAATATAAATAGTTTTTTCTTCCTTCTAATTGTAAGTGTAGACAGTAAAAATAATAAGTATGCCGACAAATCCAGTGAACGAGAAGGAAGCACAGCGTTAGTGCATATTCATAAAGTTACAATGTGCGTCGTCCAACTTCCAGCACAAATTTTGTGTCCAAAGGGTGCATCGTGAGAACGTAACGTAATAGATATTCATGAAAGAAAATCAAAGGAAGATGCTCTCTGCGATTGTTGTCTGAACCCAAGTGGCGGGTGGGCCGGGCTGCCAGATCGGATGTGAGATAATTGTTTTG
Organism: Teleogryllus occipitalis; assembly: GCA_011170035.1. NCBI lineage: Eukaryota > Metazoa > Arthropoda > Insecta > Orthoptera > Gryllidae > Teleogryllus > Teleogryllus occipitalis. Next base: position 14,039 of record BLKR01014809.1, on the reverse strand, counting down.
GTGATCTCAATATTAAGCCTTGAGAAACGCTCAAATCCTACAAATGACTGAGTCGACTCGCAAGAGGATCTTACTTGCGTAGCCGTGATCGGGTCGCGGGCGCGAGTAACACTTCGGGCATGGACGTTTGCTCGTGTGGCATGGTGGAGTTCTCCAAACTACCATGTGTCACCTTTGAACCCTAAACCTTCCATTCTTGACCGGCCTGAGTCGCACAGGGGCTTGGGACACTTGCGCGCATGTATGCGGTACAACCGGGCTGTGAGTTCAAAACCCACGGAAGGCACGGACGTAGCGCATTGTGGATGGTGGGTCTCCCCAACGTGCCTCCATGTATCATCCTTTTCATTCCCATACCAGCCATGTGTACTCTCTCCACAACTGGTTACATGCAGCTGAGGTGTAGGTTTAAAGTTGTACGTGTAGATTGTACGTGCAAGTGCGTGCGTGCAAATATTGTAAAGAAATTGCGTCTAATGTATGTTTAGTTTGATTGCTTCAGCAAATGAACACAACGTTAGAACTGCCTGAGTTGAGCTATTTGGGCCGAGGCGAAGGGGATTGCCTCCTGGCATCGTAAGAAGGGAATTTAGAAAATTAGTGCAGTGGAGCGGAATGTTCCGGAAGCCCGAGGAGAACGAGAGGTTTAGGAAAGCAGGGGTTGGTGGGTCGACGGAAGAAACAAAACGTTATATATTGACTTAACCACAAAATATAACAACAACAAATCGCAAAATGTATCGACATAAGCTACTGTGTAAACATACTCCGGCCGATCAAATTCGGACCGCCTGCCCGAAAGCCTGGTTTGCTATTATATTATAACAGTTGCACGTGCTCAAATTGGTTAAAAATAAATAACATTGTGCAAAATTATTTGTTGAATTGTCCATCAATATTTGTCATATTTAGTAAAATCTGGGTACTACTGGCTATTGAAATGTATCCAGCAAGCAGCGGATTACTTGTATTGGGCAGTATTACGCAAACCCCACTTTCTTCCCACTGAATCGGCTGGATTCCGCACAATATGGTCTACCTGGCGAGGGCGTTCTCGAGTCTCAGCACGTCTTCCCTCGGCAGTCGCGACCCTTCGGCGTTCCCTGCCCCGCCCCCGCGCCGATGGGTCCGCGATGCGGTCGGCGCGCGCGTCTGCGTCGGCGTGGCGTTGCATAAACGCGGCGATCTCCTCGCTCCCCGTCGTCCCCCGGGGGCACCAGCTGCGAGGGCGCCCCGCCCCTTCGGACGGTAGGCGCGCCGCGGGCGGTCAGGCAGGAAGCGGCGGGACGGGGGCGCCGAGGGGGGCCGAGCGACGGGGGCCACGGCCCCCCCCCCGGCCCCTGCCACTTCCACGAGCGTGCGGCGCGGCGGCCCGCGTGCGGCGTGCAGCCCGCGGCTCTGCAACCTGCCCCCCCTTCCCCCTCTCCCCCTCCCCCGCTCTTCAGATTTCCATTTAGTGATATCTCCTCCTGACTCTTCCAGTTATTGAAACTACTCTCCATATAATATGTCATTACTGCAGGCGCTGCTTATCTCATCTCGGGGCCGCGCGGGATTGTGAGCGGGCTGGCTCGCCTCACCCCCCTCCCTCATTCCCCCTTCCTCATTCCTCCGCCCCAACCCCCTTCTGCAGCTTTTCGTGTTCCTTTCCTTCCTCGCGCCGCCCGCTTCTTCACGGACGACGAGACCGAGGAGAGAATTCTTTTCACAAATGTCTAGCGGCACTTTTGAATTTCGTATCGCCTATCGCGTCTTTTTGTGAGCGCCGTGATTTGCTAAACGTCGGCGGCGGGCGCCTGCGCCGGGCCGAACCGGGCCCCGGGGCCCCCGCTGACGAGCCCACGCCGCCGCCTGCGCGCCCCCTTCCCCCCCTCTTGCGAGCAGTAGGCCCAGAATAGCTGGAAGGGGTGCGCAGCACAAAAATCAGCATGAGGAATACTCGAATACTCGTTGCCAACACTTAGAACTCTTCTACGGCCTCCATGACACCCTTCTCAAACCATTCCCCATTAAAAAAAAACAACTATTGAGAATCAAATTTAGCACATAACATAGAAATAGGGAACATAATCCCTATAGAGTCCTATAGAGCACTATAGAGAACTTAATGTCTAATAATCCCTATTGAGTATTTGAGTAAATTCTGAGTGTGCGGATATGCGGTTCCGTCACTCACAGCTAGACCACTTCCCGTGCACCAATCGAGACGTATGAGGTGTCATTCGATGTGTATCTGTCTTCTGATGGGGAACTTTTCTCGGATCCGGACAGAAGATTCAAATAAATTTCCAAAAACGTGTTTTTTTGCGTGTTTTGGCTCTGCGGTCTTAGTAAGTCGGGAATTAAACTAACACCATCTAAATAGATCTACGTAGGTGGCACTTTTCGCTCAATATGCAATTATTTTATTTCGCGACGTTGGTAATACTGATGTTGACATCTTAAAGTGAACAGGTGTTGTTAATTTGAATAAGAGAATCGCGCGGCATATTTTGTTTTAATTTTTATCCGTTTGTCCGAATCCTATTACGATATTTTTAAAATAAATTTGCAAAAACCTACGAATAATATGCCTATGAACTTTAAATTTAAAATTGAAAATTAAATTTGAAGAAATTCTAGTGAATACGGAGAAAACAAAACTGTGTGTAATGATAGAGAATGAATAAACGTTCTTACGTTCGATTTCCCACTTTTATGTTCCTAAGTGTGCAAATAAAAATTTACAAAACAGTCATTTCTTAATGTTTATATATATATATATATATATATATATATATATATATATATATATATATAAAATACACATAAAACTATTAATCGACCAATTGCAAAAGTAGAAGTGAACACAAAATTAGACTGAGTTTATGGAGTTTTAATCTTCAGAAATTAGGGAAGAAAAATATAGAGAAGTGTAAGAAAATTCGGGGAAGAATCAAATGTTGTTGCAGAAGATTTTGCGAGAAAATTGTCGGAGCTAATTGACAATCTTATATTAAGATTGGCGAATGAACCAGAAGAACAGCTTACAGGTGATTGTGCATTATTGTACATATTCGCAAAAATTGTAAAAATGTAACTGTACTAAACTCTAATTATTTGCATAATCAATATCTGCAAGTATTGTTTTGGCGATAATAATTTTGAAATTTCAAATATTAGCAGTTCATATTCCGAATGGAGATAACATACAAGGCCATTGGGTGTTGGGATTTTTTCAACGGCAGTTTAACATTATCAGCTGGCAAGCAGGCATATTATTCGTTGGCAAGTTCAATGACAGACACTGTAAGAACGTATTTCAAAAAGCGACGCATAAAATAAATGAAGTATGAAAGAAGTTTTCAATACTTAAAAATACTTTTAAAACAGTTTACAGCGTCGGCGACGCCACATTCAAGTGGTAAAAAGGTAATTCAATTAGGCTGATATTTGCACAAGCCCCCTTTCAACGTATCTCTCGCTTTTTGTAATGTGATGTTTATCTCAAGGTTGCATTGTTCACTAAGAATCATTTTACTCATTTGTGAACTCTTTCATCCATTTGTTCTATTTCTCATATCTTCAGTACTCATACCTTCATTCTCACGAAAACCAGAATATCTTCAATTGTTTTCAAACTCACCACGTTAAAAATGTAAGATGTAAATGTATAATTGCAAACAAAATGTGAAAACAAAACAGCTGAAGCGAAATACCTTAAAACGCAGAACATTCCGAACAAGGATAAAAAATTGAAAAAAAAAATTAATATTCAACTAATGTGATGAAGATGCTGCGATGACACGTCGGGGAAATTTGAAACTAACCGCGAGGTTGTGGAAGGCAAGGTGATTGGTGACAGAGAACAGGAAATTGATAGTTAATTTGAGGTGTTCTGGATCGAAGATTCACTGCTAGTACACTGTTTACATGAAATTAGCTGCGAGTGTATTATGATTGATGTTTGCTCTTCGTTCGCGAATCCACTTAGAATATTGAGCAAACTACTCTCTATTCAAACCAATTTTCTCGATTTCACCCAAAATATCAGTTACTCGTATGTAAAGGCGAACACCTCATTTGAAGAAGGTAGGCGAGGGAAACTTTTCGAGTGAAGAGAAGGGCTCAATATGTGGATATATAGAGGAGAAGAGAGGGAGCGACTACCAAAAACAATCTGTAGCAAGGAGTGCACGAAGGAGAACAATGTTAAACATTAATTATTCGCTTAATTTCTTGAGCAAATAGTCATAATATCGAAAAATATGTGCAAGTTAGTAGTCTATTTACAAGCGTGATAGCGCGCGTGTTTAATTACTAAGCACATAATGAACTTTTATCTACGTGTAATAAAAAGCGTTTTAGCTTGTCAATTATAACTTTTTACATATTTTTTCTACGTATGTGCTTGTATGATTAATTTTATTCAGCGGTGAACTTTATAGCATCTGTATAATAAAATGTATTTTTTTATTGTAGGAAGCCTTATTATATTGGATATTTTATCTACTCCGAGCATATTAGTTAACAGTTCTTATAGAATAATGTAAATTCCATTACAGTATTCAGAAAACGTTCGTACTACTTCAAACAATTATTTTCTCTGCATCACTGCTTGTTTTGTTCTGATAGCTGTCTCATACACTAAACATATTCGTGTGGTATATGGTAGTCGAGATGTAAGATTACTGTGATGAATTAATAAAAAAAGTGTTTTATTAACATTTATTGTTTATATTCAACTACACGATTTTTAATACAAAAAAAAATCTGTAATGTATTTAGCCATAACATATCTAATGTATTTTTGTATTATGCATCACACACAGTAGAGCAATGAACACTTTTTGCTCTCTTGTTTTATTTTGTGGAATTCATATTTACAGTAAGTCCGCCGTGCTTGCTACTCTGCAAATGCTCATTGATGAAGACATGAAGAACGCAGAGTCTATTTCCATCTGAAACAGTGGATTTTTACTCTGGTGATTTTAGTTTTTCTTTCTGTAGTATGAGAGAAAGAGAGAGGGAGATTCGGAGTCAGGGAGAAAGGGAAAGAGAGAGGGAGGGAGAGAGAAGAACGGAGAGAGAGGTAAAAGATGAGGGAGAGAGAAGAGGAGAGATGGGCAGGGACAAGGAGAGAGAAGGAGGGAGAAAGAGAGGGAGAGAGAAGAAGGAGGAAGAAAGGAAGAAGGAGAGAGAGGGGGAGGGAGAGCGCCCGCGCGGAGAACTAAGTTGGACCAATTTGCAACTTTTTCAAACTTCTGGCTCTTAAACATACGTTCATTTACTCACTCGTCACAGACATTCACACCCATACTTCTCATCCAAGCTAACACATGCGTATGAAAACTACTCAAGATGGTTAAAGACCTATTAATCTTCTTACATTTACTTTTGGAAATAAAAGACAATTAGGTGAAATTTACATGGAATCTGTTTCTCTGCTTTATCTTATAAGACTGGAAATTAAAAAAAAAACAAGTTTTGAGACAAAGTTTCAGAATTTTCCCTCGGCCTTAACTGTGTAGAAAAACCGTAACTACCAAAGATATTCACAGATAAGTCTGGTTTAGAGGTAAACTTTGTTACTAAACAGTATATGCAAAACTGTGTACAAGACTTTTTTTTTTAAGTGGGTTACTGTGATTGGCATGGAGCAACAAGGTTGTCCCCAGAAGATCGCCACATCGGCCCATTGTGCGTGGCTGCAAGGCTCATCGTTAGGGATATTTTTACGGCGACGCTGGGCGCTGGGGGCGACGTCGGTGGAGGCAGCGGAGGCCGAAGGAACGACGACGAGGTGGATGTGGAGGAGGAGGTGGAGGAGGTAGCGTTGAAAGAACGCTCTGCGTGGCCTGGGGCTCGCTGCGCCGACGAGCACCAAAGTAATGTACTCTCCTCCTCTGCCTCCTCCTACCTTCTGGGGCATTCCTCCCCTTACCTCGTATTCGCGAGAGGTTTTCACTTTAATTTTCACCAGAGGTTTTTTCATATCTTTTTTGCTTCTTTATGTTTTATTGTATTGCGGCCTTTCTTCAGATAAACGTCCTCAGCACTGGTGGAATCCGCGAAATGCCACCTGGAAATTCGTAAAAAAGGACCAAATTAAAAACCATAACACGCTGAATTTTCAGTTATATTTAACGTGTACTCTATGACTATAATACAAAAATAGTGCTAAAGCAGCACGTACTTTCTCGCCCATATTTTCACACAAAATTACACGAAAAGTATTCAGATTTTCGAAGTATTGTACATGAACTTATTTCAAAATCTATCTTTAAAGAATAGATTTCATTTAGGGAAAACATCTCTATCTGTAATATTTTAGTTGTAGGAAATCTCCGAAAACATTGGGAATTTTCGAAAAATCAGTTTTCAACGAACATGAGACCTGCACCATTATCTTAAACATCCGTTGCACTATCCAACAACAAAATTTAATCAAAAACGAAAAAGCCATTTTTTGAAAATTTCGAAAATGTCCCTGGGATTTCATGTAAAGTACTCCCAAAATTGAAACATCGATTTCAAATACAAGGGACCGCTACATTAACGGTTTAGCCGCTAGCGTGTTTCTCAGACAGACAGGCCTACAAACACGTTTTGCTGTCATTCGATTTTTCGATATTAAAGACGCACCAAACATGGATTCTGGCTTCATCACGTGTTAGAGAATTGTTTTTCTAAATTTGTCATCTGGAATTATCAACTTTTTCGTTATCAGAGGCCTGTAATATCAGAGTTCTCTCAGGGTATAATCAGAGTTTTTCTGCCGAAAATTTGTCATTTTTCTCCCAGCATTACATAACTTTCTCTCTACTCCATAGCAAGAAAGTAAAAAAGATGCGACAGACTATAATAAAAATATGTTAGTTTGCCACTATAGTTGAATTTTCATCGGTATTGTCATCTGGTATTGCATCAGTAATAAATTTTATAAGCATATATTTTTAGACATTGCAATCATCAGTAATAACCATAATAAATATTTCATAACAGCTAGTATAAAAATGAGTTAAAGACAAATATGTATTTGACATGTTTGTCCTAAACTGATACTCTAAACAATACTGTCCATGTTACTGTAAACGATAATGCGGACGGAATTAGGAAACTGCCATATGTATGGGAACTTAAATCATATGAGGCGCGTCATTGTTCTTCCTTGACGGGAAACCTTACGTTTGTTTAGGACGAGGACACATGACTTCACCTACAGTGACACAATCCCCTTTTAGAGAGCCGATGGCAACTTTGAATCGCTCTCTGTAAGAGCGTGCCTAGTATAAATACCCAATTTTATAAGCATATATTTTTAGACATTGCACGCATCTATTTCCTGAAAAATCTTCGTTACCTGTATTCATGCAGCATATGAGCTATGAGGTTGGATACGTAGCAATGATTGATTTATGATTTCAGGCACGTCAATTGTTAGAGTAATTAGTCCCGTAACTGTTGTGAATGTGTTAATCGCGCATGATGTCGGTGATCTTTCCCCTTTGGGTGGCGACATCCGGCTTGCGGGTTTTCCCTAACCAGGTATCTCCCACCAGCGACGACCGTCCCAGCCGGGACGTGCGCCCCGACTTGCCTCCCGACAAGTGTTGCTCGCGTGCGGTCCGTGCCCTGTTTTTTATGGTACTGCTCCGGCATTCGCCTCGTGTTGATCGAATACCACGTTTTTCGCATACCAATTTTTCGTTTACCACGGAATACCACCGATCAGAGCAGCTGAATTCTTCTCCAGACAGCGGCTGAATTCGACCTAGCTAATAATTCTAACAAATCTAATAGATAGTGTCGAAAATCCTGCCACCGTCGGGACTGAAACCCTGAGACCTCCCGGTCAGAGGAACTGCAGTGACAACAGTGATAGATGCCCTGAGCCACCTTTGCCTGTCCGGTACGTAGAAGTGATGGTGTGAGAATGGCGAACGTGAGATGAGGTTTACGTGATATTGTCAAGATGACAAGGAAGAAAATTGCTGATAAAAGTTAAAACAATATCTGAGCGCGGCGACGTGTACAGGGTCTCATGTACCAAAAATTATCTAATATGACACTCGGACTTCATCCCTTGACAATTTTGATCGTAGTGTGTACTCTTAAAAATATTTATTGATCAATTTTGAACTTCAGAACAAGCTGTCCTACAACTAGGCTGCGTTAAGCTATGCTAAACTGGTCTTCTCGTCCAAACCCCAATGCTTGCCGTGTTTCTAAATGGGTAGCCGAGGACTTCGGATGGTGCAATACAGAACCATTCTTTTTCTTGCCGCAAATTTAAAACATAGTCTTTCGTAGTTGCGCATTACATTTTATTTTCTCTCAAAGAATAAAACAGTGTAAGATATCAGCATAAGTCGCGACGCGTCTCCTAGTTTTCCTAAATAAAAAGATATTTTTAAAAATTGCGGCCCTTTACTGGGCTGTTTGTAAACAAAATGTTGAGAGATTTTGCTCAAAACAATAACCAGAAAACGGAGAAACGATCATTCTATATAGAACTATACTTTAAACTCTACAAATGTTGAACTCTATTTATTATATATCATATGTTAATGTAATGTGTACTATTTATTATATGTTAAACTCTAGTTCCACAACTGAGTACAATATAATCATGACTGGATCACGTACATTATTTGGACCCGAAAATGAACCAGAATATTATTAATTTTCAAAATGTGAACGTGTGTAATGTTCAAATGTGATAAGCACTTTGCGATCAGTTGGAAATACGTCAAGACACAAGCAGTCCTGAGAACAGCAAGGAGGACGGTGGCGGAGATGACAGCTCGGTGGTTGCGGCGGCGGCGGCGGCGGTGGCGAGGGCTGTGGTGGCAGCGGCGGCTGCGGCGGCGTCGCCAGGGGGCGACGAGGCCATCAACGCGTCATCAGAGGCCACCGCCGCCGTCGCCTCCGCCTCCGCCTCAGCCTCAGCCGTCGCGTCAATTAACGGGGCCGCACGGGGCAGCCACCTCCGCCGCCCAACTCCACTTCCACCTCCACCTCTATCGTCGCCCCCGTCCCGTCTGGCCCCCGCCGCCGCCCCCGCCGTCGTCCCCACCGCCGCCTCTGCCACCACCTCAATCGCCGCATTCGCCGTGTCCCCGCCACCGTCCCTGCTACCACCCCACCGCCGTCCCCGCCCCTGTCGTCACAGTTACACCCGTCGCCGCCTTCGTCCCCGGCGTCACCGTCACCCCCGCCGCCGCCCCCGCTGCCGACCCGCCACCGCCCCTGCCGCCTCTGCCCCCGCCGCCGCCCCCGTTCCCGTCGTCACCGTCATCCCCACCGCCGCCCCCGCTGTCGCGCCGCCACCGCCCCTGCCGCCTCCGCCCCCGCCGCCCCCGCCCCCGTCGTCACCGTCAACCCCGCCACCCCCCGCCGTCGCATTCGTCTTCGCCCCCGTCTCTGGCCCCATTTCCACCCCCCTCTCCGCCCTATCACCGCCGCCCTCTTCCCCACCCTAGTTCCCGCTGCCGCTCCCACCGCCGCCAACGTTTCCGCCACCGCCAAAGCTTCCTCCTCCGCTGCCGCAGCCACCACCCCGCCACAGCTACAACCGCCGCTGCCACTCCCATCTCCAGCATTACCTGTACCACCGCTGCCCTGTATCACCACCTCCCTGGCCTCCGCCGCAGCCGTCACCTCCGCTGCCTGCAGCCTCTTCGGTCCGGCCGCGCAGAAACTTACGGGACATAAATGAAGCCCGTCGAATGCTTAATGGCGCGGTGCGTCGGCGGGGCGGAGGTGGAGGCGGAGGCGGGCGATGCGGCCCGCGGCGGGTGGCGGGCCGGGGGGGGGTGCCGATCGGCGGCGAGGCCTGCCACCTGTCCCGCGCCGCCCCGCCCCTACCCCGCGGCTCGCTCCTCTCACCCCGTGCCCGCAGTGGGAGGAAGCTCATTCGAACAGCCACAAATGCGTCAAACCGGGAGGTTTTGCACCATAAAATTGTCCTGTGAGACAGCGAGTGTGGCAATTGAAGATAAATTCTTGTTAAATGAGTTAGGCCACAAGATCCTTCTAAAAAAATAAAGCCTGAAAATGAGGAAAACTTCTTTCCCTCGAAACGTTTTGTCCACGAAAAGATTTGGTTAATGAAAAATATAAATTTTAAATTTATAATATGTGAGTCTGTGTTTTTATTTCTAAAAGAAATGTTAATAACTAGTTTCTGTCGAAAAAAACTCTGTGGCCAAATTCACCTAACATGGGTCAATAGTAATAGTGACCGACAATTTTATGTATTTATCTATAATAGACGATAAATCCATGAGCGTTAGATTGGCGAGTGGATTAACTTGGGTACTTGTCCAACAAGAAAAGATCGCAGATGGGTGACACCTGAATCTAAATGAAACTTTGTTCTTTCGATCTAAAAAAAACAGTGAATTGCAAAAGATGGGGTGCCACGGTCTACACATAACTCCAATACATCCCATTGTCCATTACACTTTTTAAATCTCTTTCGACTGTATTCCACCCGAATAATACAAACTTTCATATTCTGCGAGCAAATGACCCATTAAGCAAGTGCAGAATACGGAATTACCCAGTTCTTGAGAAAAAATCTGCATTTCTTCATTTTTATAAAGCTAGATTATTTGTCTTGTTGGGTAAACCACAATATTTAATGAGCTCGCTTGTACTGTTGGAGTATTATTTTTACTTTTGGATTGTGAAAATTGTGCGAAAAGTTGTTGTTGAACGTCGGTTAAAGTAATTTTGGGTCTGCCGGTGATGCCCCAACAGTCGATGAATGTCTGGTCGGTGAATGAACTGTCACACACAGAAAAAGGTGCCGGACTAAAACTAGACCATTCAAAGGATAAAAGGTATTTATTTAAATGCAAATCAATAATTGCCATCTTGGAAGGGAATGGAAATTATTGAGGTTCAAATAGAAGAAATTTAAACAAGTGTAGAAAATAATTTAATTTATTCGAATATTTCGAATATTTTCATCCTAGAATTGCGTTAAATGAATTCATTAAAAAATGTGCAACTCATATATTTCGGAGAGATGTGAACATGAGTATTTTCAACTACCATTTGACTTGTGTGTTTTAAATGATGCAGGACTCCCAAAACATGATGCCGAAAACTGATAGTAAATGACTGTAAGCACAGGAAATGATCAAAAGTTAGTGTCTGAAACTTGCAAACTCTGACCAACTTAAATTACACCATAAATTTGTAAGATCGAAAGAAACAAATATTTGCAAGTTCGAATTAACCCGACAAATTTTACAGAAATAAGTATTTTGATAATATGTCTTACGCCTGGAGGTGTTAATTCATTGAAAAACTTGTCGTTCATGTTTCGTTTTCGAGACTCTGACAAAAGATGATATTGTTCCAATCCCTGAACATTTTGCCAGACATCATTTTAAAAACGTCTTCAGATCTACCTCGGACATATTCGCTTGTTTCAGGAAAATTTTGTATGCGGAAATTCTCATTTCATTTTTTTCGGAAACTGACCTTTGTTTTCTGCTACCAGTACTCTTGTAATTCGTAATTCAAACTTCTATCATATTTCATAACTTTATTGCAACGCAAAACTGCTAGGCATTGCCTATAACTACATTAATTAATAACTGTGTCATTATAAACGACTAAATATGGCTGTAACCAGTACTATTTCTGGGTCAGTGACCGCCTTTTCAATCAGGTCTTTCATCAAGTTTCCCTGATCGCCATTACTGGGCTCTCAGGAAAACACGAAGCGTAAAGAAAGCTAATACATTTATTTCGGATTGTCCAAATGACAGCTAAATAATATCTAACGAATATCTGTGCATTGGGAGTGAATGGAAATACTTTTGAGAATAAGTAAGTTTAATATACAAATATTCTTGTATTGTGTGCAAAAAATACATTCACAATGACAGTGACCACGAAAATGAATTGATACATTTGAGGTAAATAATGCGAAAATGAATATTGTCAACTGAATAAATCGAGTATTAAGTGATTATGAGTCTTGGTCATGTGAATTTAATTGACTTAAATATTACAAAAATAAGCTCAATGGTAACACAATTATGATAATTGATGCTTCATAAACGAGATATTCATAAAATTAAATGCTTGAGATTTCAAAAAATAATATTAATAGCATTAAAATAAAACAGTTGATTATAGGGATACTCTTAACAAACGGACCACGGACCGTGCGCGATCTTTCCTTCCTTGCCCTTGTCCTCTCTCCTCTCCTTTCACACACACACACACACACACACTCCCTTATCTACACGCACTATACTGCCGCACATGACGGAAGACTACTTGGAAACTTGTCCCGGCCGACCCGATTCCCCTCTGTGGAGATACCTGTAGCAGGATAGTCCTGGTAGCCGACGTGTAGTGGGCGCAGGATCTCATGTTCAAGCTTGGAGAAATATAGCTGCTTTCCAGGATATAATGACCTCTTCACTTACGGGACCACAGTAAAGAGTAGACGCTTCCGGAAGTACTTACTTGTGAATCAATAGAGGAGCAGTTTTTGCTGCTAGATGCCCTCAGTTCTTTATAATCACGAATCGACCCACTGTGTCCGCCGCCGGGCACCGGTCCGATCCCTGGCCTGGCGGCGTATTGTGTGCAAATGTAGCTAACTCGTGTTTGTTGCGCGCGATTGGTCGTCACAGTCTTTTCATGTAAACGGTTTGGTAGATTGGGCCTGTAATTTGTTCGAAATTAGAAATGAATGGCACGTATTCTTTTTGCCCTGTCTTTCGCTGGAACTAATGTAAATTGTAATGAAGGGGGAATGGTGCAGGATGTGGGGATTTGAAGCAAGTAACTACAAACGTGAGATGGGGATTCCGTTAGAAAGTGAAATCGTGTGTTTGTTGATGAGTTTCTTAATCATCTTCGAATATCCGGCGTGTGTGTTTCAGACAGTTTCGTTAGTATCCCACGTTCACAAAATTATGTTAATTGAATATTCATTTTATCCGACACAATTTCTGTTTTGGAGGCTTGAAATGAAACAATCCGCGATAAGTAATATTTTTCTAACTTTATCTGGGTACAGAACCGAATTAAATCTTGAAGGTCCTTAAGCAGGGTCAACTATGAGACGGAATAAAAAATTAAAATGCATCAAAATACCCATTTACCATAGGAAAATATTACGTTTAAATACGGCGAAATTAGTTTTTTCTGTTTCGAAATGTGAGTCCTTTATGATCAGAACGGATTTTGAAATCAGTTTATAAATTTTGATTCGTAATGAACAGTTTGTGAATCGAGGATCATGAATCCGTTTAAAGGATTCGATCCATAAACTTGGTTACTAACACGTCAGATAGCAAGAAATGTTAATATGTTGTCTCAAAATGTTTTTGCTTAAAATGAGAAAAGAATATAATTAATAATCATTAATGTAGTAGTAATTGTTAAAATAGTGAACTTGTTATATCAGTTGCTATTCTTTATATTATTTTTAAATCACCAATTATTTAATTGTGTATCCTATATCCTACGTTGAATAACATATTATTTACGTTTTATAACCAAAAACGGCTGTCGGGTTCGCACTTACCGGGCTCCTTAAGCGAGAGATAAAAATGTACAGAATACATGATTTCGTTACGTGACTGAGGAAAATTCTTCATTGACTGAACGAAATGTGCCAAAAGTAAAGCAAAGGAAGTGTAATGTTACAAAATATTCCTGATTGAGGGGAGTGTCCTCTCGAGAACGTTAAGGGAGTCTATTAGAGACATGTCTCAGAGAGCTTGTTTTCTCCTACTCCGCTTTCCAAAGAATCCAAAGAAATGAGACTAATAATGAAGTAGATATGAAGTATGTGACGTATACCGTTTGTTCCCTATACCACTGATAAAAACAGTATATCCCGACTCAACATAGAGTTTAGTATCTTCTTGGATTCTTTACGTACGGTTGCCCTGCGCCCACCCATTCGTCTTTGTCACATGGGTCGGCATCATTACGCTCTATAAATACTAATCAGGAGACTGCTCCAGTTACCCTAGCCATTTTTTCTGTCAAGTTCCAGATATTGTGTGCATGAT
>BLKR01014808.1:222500-230758 GCA_011170035.1 Teleogryllus occipitalis | reverse complement strand
TCATATACTTGTATCGATGTTGCTTGCAGATGTTCTTCAGCATTTTCTTCATACAAATTATGTTTCAATTTTGTTTTAATTATTACTGCAGTGCCTCCATGAGCTGTTCCATCTGGGTGATTTGTACAATAGACGACGTAGTTAGGTATACGTAGATAGCTTCTTTCCGTAAAATGTGATTCGGACACAAGAAGTATATCAATTTTTTCTTGATGTAGAAACACTTCTAACTCTCTACGATGTTGGAGAATTCCGTTGGCATTCCAAGAGCCTATTCGCAATAAATTGTTCATAGTTTCTTCATTATTTCTGTCATGATATTAATCAGGCTGGAAATTTGTTCCGCTTGCTTTGCTAAGATGGACTCGAATTTTTTAAACGATTCTTGAATTATGGATATCAGATTATTTTCATGCGATGAATTTTGATTATTGATTTGCGAAAAATGGGCCGCTTGTGCGTATGTGCGCTGTGTGTCTCTGGTTCCTGTAGATTGTTTACTCTTTGTTGAACTTGAATTGCTATTTTCATTTTTGTTTTCCATCGAGTTTCCACTGTCTTGATTTTCTCTAGGATACTTGCTGTTACGAATTTTTTGATATACTTCGCAACCTTTATAATTTGCTGGATGATCACGGCTACACAAAGCACATGTAGCTGGTGTGTCTCTACTTTTAGTACAGGTCCGACTATCATGATTCTTTCCGCATTTCACACAGCTATACGGAAGCGTACAGTAACGATAACTGTGCTCGTAGGACTGACAACGCTTACATTGAATTATTTCACGTTTTTTGCGCGGTGGTTCAAAACTTATTTTTGCATGAAGTAAATATTCGATATCATAAATTTTGTTGTTGTTGCTTTGAGGTTCTAAGTCCACAAAAAACATTGATAGAGGTGCTTTTGTTAGACGATGTTTAATATTATGAATTTGTCTTACCTTGTGACCTTGTGCTTCTATAGCTTCTTTAAGTTCAGTTTCATCTACTGATGGGTGCATATTTTTTAATACTACCCGAAATGCTCTTTCTTGTTTTAACTGGAATGTATAGTGCGCAATATTTTTTTGATTTAGATGCTTAACAAGTTTTCGATAAATATCTGGTGTTTGAGGTAATATTTTCACATTGTTCATTGTAATTTTGGCTTCATCTTGATATGTTTTGATTAGTTTATACGTGAAGTCTTCATCTTCAACCACTTCTTTAATTGATTTGATCATGTTAGATATAGCTCTAACGCCTGGTATGAAAATCGGCGGGGTTCGGTATTTATTTTGTTCATGAGTGTTGCCTTTGGTTGTCGTATCATTGATATTCTCAGATTTAGAGGACACTTCTAAATTTTCATCATCACATGTGAGATGCTCATACCTGTTTTTTGACGATATTGTGTCGCTTTCACTGATAATCTTTTTAGAGGGTCCTTTGGGATTGTCATCAATACGTCTTTTTTGTCGACGCAGCGGGACTGTTTGCCATGAGCTGTTCAGGGTTGAGGCCGCTTCCAGCGTCGTAGATGCGTGGCCGTTAGGTCCCATAGCTTCTGACACGATCGCTGGGAACTGTTTTTCATGCAGATGTTGCTGTAGTTGGAGTTGTAAATGTTGATTCTGTTGCACTATTTGTTGTAAATGCTGTTTTAGTAGTTGATGTTCTTGTAGTAACGCTTGATGTTGTTGCTGAAGGTTATGTGATAAGTCACTGTATTCTAAAGTTGTCGATCCGTCCAGACTGTTGTTAGCGCATATTTCACTGTTGTCTTGATTATTTAGTATTTCTGTTGATTTGGTGATTAGTCCCCCGAAGGGGACATGATCAGTAAACATTATTCACTTCACTATATTTGTCAGATGTTGATTTGCAATAGTTCTTGTTACACCACTGTTCACTAGTAAATGCAGTCACCTTCGTTCACAAATAAATGCGGTCACCACTTACCAGTAATTTTGAGCGATAACAATTAGAGAATGTTGTTGGTTCACAACTGTTCACAAGTAAATGCACTTTCTGACCCCGGACCGGCACTAGTGGCGGCCGGGGCAGTCGGCCCTTGCGATAAGCGCGAGCGTTCGGGTAACTTGCGGAGCTGCGGAGCACGTCTGCTCGTGACCGCTGCTGAGCGAGAACTGCATGTTAATGGATATGATTTTCAAATGGGAGACATTCTGAGATTTGCGTGATGCCACTGTGTGATGGGGGCAACATGTAGGCAACCCGCAGGCCGCTCATGTGTATCTATTGAATGGGTTGGTCTCTATGCCCCTGATACTCCCGACTCGAATTCTTTCAGTATGCTCATTGCAACCAACCATTTTTGTACTATGTTACTGCACAAGGGAATTGTTGGTGGTAATATTTCTTTGGAAAAACTTATTATTGATCGGCTTTGTTGTAATTCGTTGTACGCCAGTTTACCACCGGCGAAAAGACGTGCGTACTACGTGAGCGCATTGTCGCCGAGGCTACAGCGGCGAGCGCTGCCTATTTTCACCACACTGTCCAGGATGACCTGCTCCCAGTCGAGTACAGGCGAGCCTAAACATCCAGACAATAGCCATGAGCTCGGTGGGAGAGAAGGGGCTGTGGATGGCTCGTGCAGTCGCGGTTTAAATGAGGTGGATGACAGCATGTACAATGTAAATAGTGTTTAAAGGAGTTTATTTGTAGCAATCAACATCGAGGACTGACTTCCCCTTGCGCCGCCGGAAAGTTGCTCAGGCTACTTGATCGTGGCACAGGTGCCCGTTTCTTTCGCTCCTGCCCAATCCCGCTCTACGAAAATCCACGACCAAACGTACCACCGATTTCGCATCGGAGGGGACCAGGTAGTGCCTGGGCTGTCGTTTGACAGGCGTTCGTTTTTTGTCGAGTCTCGTTGCGGTTCACCTTTTCAATCAGGGATGTGCTCTGAATTGTTTTGATGTGAAGTTTTAGCTTGGATATGTTTTATAATGATTTCTATAATTTCATTTTGTTAAAATACCAGCCGAAGTTCAATATATTTTTCCCCCATTGTCTTTCCCATGCGTTAACACTACCTACGTTACCTGGTAGTTTAATGAAAGGAAAAGACATTCTAATTGATTCAAAGTGGTTTCAGATGTCTTTCAAATTATTATAAAATTATTAACGTGAGTGTGTTTTATAACTCGAAGTTATTTTGAGATGTGATGACGCCAAAAAATGTGAAACTGTTTATCGTTCTAGTGGGGCTTGACTGTCAAAGACTAATAAGCTTATGAAAGTGAATGTCATGTTTCACACACGAGTGATTAAACAATATGAAAAACTGTGTGCTACCACGCCTGAGAAGTCGTCGCCTTGATCATAATGAAGATAGACTTATGTACTTTTAGGTTCTAGGCTTGTTTATTGTTACACTAAAAAGCCATAGACTTAATTATTTTTAAGTAGTAACTATTGTTTATATGTTAGAGACCTGCTCAAAGTGTAATCTCATGGCCATGAGAGGTTTGCATAAAGAAGTCTCTTGCAAGCTTCTTTCCATTCAATGTATTTCACATGTAAAAATAATTTGGTAAAGACACAGCAAAGAAGCCAACATAATTAAAATAGTTTTATTTTATTATGTACGTATGAACACCATGTCGACTTTTGTGCTACCAAACTGTAACCTTTTAGGAATAGTATAGATCAATATCCAGCTACTCAGATGATTAAATAGTGTTTTTTAGGGGCAAATATTTTAATATCTTCTGCCCTCTAATATATATCCTTGGTTTACGTAAAGGTTCCTAGATCGAGCCACAGTGGAGCTCGTTATATGCTCTGCTTCATCACGAATTGCTAAATTGATCTATAGTCCATTTCTAATATGACAAATATTTTATCATAGCAGCGCTCCTGTTTCACAAGGAGCGCTGATGGTTAAAAACCTGTGTCACGTCTGAATGCCGCGAAGTAGTGCTACGCGGCTTGATACTTCGGAAAGCAATGTAATAAAAGGGCTCGCACGGCCCGTTCCACTCGCCACTCGCCATTCGCCATTTGTCTTTAACTTGTTTCTTTGTATCAGGATGTGGCAACTCGCCACTCGCCACTTGTCGTTCTATTATGCTATTATTTTTGGTTTACTAAATTAGAGATTCAAAATTGGTTGAGTGAGCCCGGCTGCAGTGCCGTAAGACTGCATGTGGTTTTTTAATGTTTTAAAAGTGTTCTCAAGCTCAAAATGCCTGAAGTGGGCTAGAAATAGTGGATCAGTGCCACACTATACAAATATATGTGATTATGGATTCTTAGAATGTAAGAATATGTATGTTATATTTTTGTGGAACAGATTGTTCTCGTTTACAGCAGGTTATGTATGTTAAAGCAAGCTTGGAGTTAAAATACTCATCGTCTTGTTCATTGCGGCAAAAAGCAAACTTGGAGTTAGAATACTCAGCGTCTTGCCTATTGTTGCTAAGGGATACTGTGCATTCTTATTGAATTGTTTGTTGAATGTTACAGCGATCTTGTTCCCAGTGGGGGACACTGTCGACGGGACGTTTGGGGTCCGTACTGCCAGTGGGCAGGGACCTTTGTATGAAAGCCCGTCCACAGGCCCCGTGAGCGGCAGAGGCAGCCGTTCGGGCAACACTGCACATGGTCACAGTGGACCACGGTCTTAAACACCTGCTGTATGCGTGAGGGTTTGGACAATCTGGTTGGCCAATAATTTAATGTTAAGAATCCATAATCATGTTTTAATGTAAAAAAGCGCTGAGGAGGAAGCAATAGTTCCGACGTACTTTTTGTAAAGAAAGACGCTCAGAGGAGCTCTTTGTCAAGAGTTTGCTTTCGCGTCTACTTCTGTGCCTAAAGTGGAGAGTATGGCAGCTAGTATCATGACGCAGTAATTTCGATTAATGTGTAAACTTGCCATGTAAATGTATTATTTATTTAAAGAGGCACATTCTTGCCAGTCATTGTTGTATATAAAGTTAGTAGTTCTGTTGACTTTCTCTCATTGCAGGTCAAGAGAAATATTTAATGTAAATTGTTTATGAAGTTGATCAAACATGTATGTTTAAAGTTATAATAAATTGTTCTGTAAGCTGAAAGCTTAGATTGTTTCATGTCTTAAATTTAGACTGTACCATTGAAGGGTGTTTCGAGTACGAACCGGACCTGCGCGCTTCTTTCTGATTTAATAAGCGCTCTTCACGAAGTCTAAGCCTAGGGCTTTTTATGTTAGGCCCGCCCAGTACATTAGGCAAAGGTCAAATGTCTACCCTTCCTTCCTAATAGGAGTTGGATAGGAAATAAATAAATAAATAAATAAATAAATGATAAAAAGATTTGCTGTTTTATTTAGCAGCTGGCGACCGTAAATTAGAAAGTTGGTAATACTTACCTCCAAGTTTAACCGTGAATCTTTTATGTTAACATTAAAAAAATCTATGGTTCAATGTTTTTTCTGAGCAACACAGGCCTTTTCGTTTTTTTGCAATAAATCCATATTATAAATCGTCGTACTTGTCTAATTACATGATTATTTCTTTTTAAAACTGTAGATGTGCAAGGAAGTATTTCATTAGTTCCCGTGTACCCGTTTTGCAGGACCTGTCGAATACGCCGCGAACAATGGCATCTCCCATCTTCAGAGCTTTGAGAAACTAACATTACAGACGTGTGTTAAGAGTTAGTTCATGCCGTAATTCGATACCACTGCAATACTTGCAAGTAGACATTAGATGCAGTTCACGAAGTCGAACCGATTCAAGCTCTATAGAGATGTCTCAGGGATTCTGTGATGGGTTTCCGAATGAGAGATTTCGCTCAACAATACCTTACCCATTCTGTCATTATAATTACGGTACCCCGAGCACTTTACCTCAAATTTTTTTAAATAAAAATATCTTCATTTAATATTAAGAGTGAGCAGGAACGTACGTGCTTGCAGGGTTTCTGCTTGGTGTGCCCGTCACTCGCATCATAAATCTCAGAGTTAAAGAATTGTAACTACTACGAGCAACGTAAGTTTCAGCTGAATATGAATATTCCGCTTGAGATTGATGTGAAATGCTAATAGAAATCTGTAATAAGAATATTTTTTGTATACCAGCATTATAAACGTCATTTTCTGGGGCAAGAAATCGTTCATAAAAGGGTCTTTTACGGCACAAATGATGACGTATTAGATTTTACTGCACGAATGATTGCGTCATCACACATTCAGCCAATAGTAGCGAGAGAATCGTGGGGAGGTAGAAGAAGACGGAACAGCCGACCACCGTTTTCTCGCACGGATGTCAACAATGCCATCTTGAATTTGATTTTCAGAGGGCGTTGGATGTCAAGCACCCGAGACGTCAGAAGAAAGTTGTTTCGCGAAATTAAGTTTGATTCTCTTGTAAATTTATAATGCTGTTATACAAAAAAATAGCGTATGTAACTCGTTTATAATGTTGCTTTATTGCATTCGTACAAATTTGAAAACTCGCTCCTAACGTCGCTCGTTTTCAAAACATGTACTCATGCAATAAAGCTTAACATTATAAACTAATTGCATAAACTACTATTATACGATCATAATACCCATAAATAAATACATCGGAACGTTTCCATCAATAAGCAATATTTTAGATTTGTTTCATTGCGCTAAAATATAACCGAATGTGTTTGAGAAGTAGATAGAACGACCAACGAACAACGAAACAAATTTAGAGTAACCAGAAAGTGTTTTCTAACATGGACATATTTTTTTCAGCGAACTTCCATGATCTATTTTAGCCTAAGACTGTGTTAAGGAACTGAGTTCAATTTTCGCATCCATCGATTCCTTTTAGTGAGTGTTCTTGCCACGCAAGTAGAAAAATAGCACATACGAGTCACACCAACTCTCATTCGGTTCATTCGTAATACTGAACCGTTTTATCAACATTAATACAACAGTGGAACGAAAAGCCACTGTTGACGGTTGGCGTTCGCTAGGAATTTCAACAGCCTGACATCCTTTAAGAACAATAGAAATCAACGAGTTGTTTCAACATGTGGCGTATGAGTGATTCCATTCAAAGAAAATATATTTTTACAAAATTTTGTTATAAGATGCGCAACTAGGAATTTTTATATGGGCAGTGTTCAGCTAATAATAAGATTTCATGGAAATAATTTTTCATTCGCGCTGAATTTAATATTTATTTTTATTTGTCGATTTAAAGTTATAAATAACGCATTCAATTAAGATATTGACTGACTCGATACTACAGAAAATCAGCAAAAACTGTATTTGTGAATATGCTTTATCGGCTTCGGAGGGAGGGAGCGTCAAGCCTCATCACCTCTCCCCTTGGGTATGCCACCGAGAATCTGGCAATACGAAAAGAATTTCACTACACATGGTCGATATCACAAATAACGGTCTTCGTTGGTTACAAATCCCTTTATTGCCTCCGTTTACAGTTTTCAAACGAGTCCATGTTCTACATTGGCCTAATGACGTTTACAATTGTAACCAGAATCTTTTCAAGATATTTGTTCAAATCGAGAAGCGTTGGCCAATATCTTTATTTGTACCCTAACAATCAAATGAAGACTAGTTCACCTTGGGATCAGTTGAACGCAACAAGATTGCTACAAATAAAAGGTAGGAAAGGAAGAATACTTATGGATATCCCCATTTTACATTAACAAATAAGTGTTTATTATTTAAATTATTAAAACCAGATAACACCTGTGGTACACACAATTTTATTTCTTTTCCCAATTTTTACAATTCAGAATACGTATTTACTAATTAACTAGATGTTAACGTGACATGGTTTGTTTTTTCATATTTACCTCCCATAATTCCTTTTCTTAATTCTCTTATAATTCACACATGAAAGAACAAATATCAATAACGGTTTTTAGATATCCCTCGTGACCACGATGCTCTCGACCCAAGTAAGTTTATAGAGCTCCGTATTGAAGGCAACAAGGACCAATGACCTAACAAAAAAATTTAAGATTTAATAGACCGATTGAAGTATCTTCTGGAGATTCCTAGTTTTTTTCGAAAGCGCTTAGTAAAGGAATTTTCATCGTTTGCCATCGCCGTTTCGCGGTTACCGGCTTTTCCCGCACCCTATCCTCCGTGTCCGCCGCTTTCCTCGATCCAGACGCCGCTCGGAGCGAGAGCACGCCAAACGCGATTTGCACGTTAATGTGGAATCGGGAGCGCGCTGTCGAAAGCTTTATTTGCGCGGCTCGACAGCCGTTTATTCTGCGAACGAGGGGCGCGCGCCGCCACCAGTGCTACTTCCA